>JAMOIN010001010.1:0-29134 GCA_024666655.1 Dascyllus trimaculatus | reverse complement strand
AGCTATTAGGACTGGGCTCAGACCCTAGCCCTCTCTCTCTCTCTCTCACACACACCTACTCACTCACTCACTCACTCATTCACTCACTCTCCTCCCTATCACTCCCCCTAGCTGGGTGTGGAGTGGGGGAGGCAGAGAGGTCACAAGCCTAGGCAGGCAACGGGGTGTTGATGCGTCTAGACCGACCCTCTTCCCCCCAGACCTTCTCTCTTCCCCTTCTTTTCTCTCTCTCTCTCTCTCTCTCTCTCTCCCTCTCTCTCTCTCTCTCTCACACACACATACTCACTCACTCATTCACTCACTCTCCTCCCTATCACTCCCCCTAGCTGGGTTTGGAGTGGGGGAGGCAGAGAGGTCACAAGCCTAGACAGGCAACGGAGAGTTGAGGCGTCTAGACCGACCCTCTTCCCCCCAGACCTTCTCTGTTCTTCTTTCTCTCTTTCTCTCTCTCTCTCACACACTCACTCTCCTCCCTGCCGTCCCTCCAGGAGAGGGGATGGATTCTGGAGGCAGAGTCACCAATCATCGTGGATCACCAGAACTGACCTAGATGTTGAAGCAGCTCAGAACCCAAGAACCAAAACACAGACTGTGAAACCACATAAGGGAAGTTACATGACGCTAATATGACACAGAGATGTATATCGACATGCGCCGGCCAGTGCATTGCCTTTGGCTCCCCATTTCAACCACCCAGTCGTCGGATGAGGTGGGGGGAGTCATCGAGATAGTTTAACCAACCTAACCCAGCCAGAGCCTTCGGACAGAATACTCTCTGTTAACTCAAAGTCAATCTCACCTTAACATCACCTGAGCTGACTCTATTCTAGTCCAGATGCAGCAGAAGAAGTAAGTATGAGAAGAATACATACCATAATAAAGATGTATTTCCACCTGGGACAACCGACTGCAAAAAGTCTTTGACCTTTGACCTTAATAGCTCATGATGAGCTCTCAACAAACATAAACCAGAATTTAAACAGAAGATTAACGACTAAGACAACAAATAATAGAACAGAATTCTATTATGTCCAGTTTGGACAGTCATTTTTAACATGAGATGGGATTGCCAGTGGAGATAAGGTGAGAGACGTTGCAGCTACCTGGGGCTCAGCGTTCCCCTCCATCTGGTGCTTTTGGACGTGACCAAAAGAGTCCAAGCCTCACGTGTCAGGTTCACGAGGACTACAAGATCCAATCCAGGAGAAGAGGAAGAAGAACAACAACATGATAAAGTTCACTCATACCTAATGGGTCAACCTACCCTGAATAAAGTAATAACGAGCAAAATAACAGGATAAACAACTACCTAATAACCAGACAGTTAACAAGAATGTACAATAAAAAGTAAATGCTGAGAGCAGCTAAGAAGACTAAAAGCCACTCAGGCTAATACACAGAAAATATCATAGCAATAATGGAAATCTTTCCTTTATTAATAACATCAGAGATTAGAAGAACAACACTCAGGACAGTGAACAATGAGGAAAATAACAGAATAAATACCTAAATAATAACTAGACAGCTAACAAGAATGTACAATAAAAAGTAAATGCTGAGAGCAACTATGAAGACTAAAAGCCACTCAGGCTGATACACAGAAAATATCAGAGCAATAATGGAAATCTTTCCTTTATTAATAACATCAGAGATTAGAAGAACAACACTCAGGACAGTGAACAATGAGGAAAATAACAGAATAAATACCTAAATTATAACTAGACAGCTAACAAAGATGTACAATAAAAAGTAAATGCTGAGAGCAGCTATGAAGACTAAAAGCCACTCAGGCTGATACACAGAAAATATCAGAGCAATAATGGAAATCTTTCCTTTATTAATAACGTTAAGAATAACACTCAGGACAGTAATAAAGAAGAAAATCACAGAATAAATAGCTCAATAATAACCAGACAGTTGACAGAATGTATAATAAGAAGAAACAGAATCAGAATTAAATCAGAAGACTTATAAACAGGAGAAACAATGACAGCTCACTGATACCCACTTGGGAGAAGATGGATGCATAAAACAGGATCACCAGCAGAGGGAGCCATCCCACCGTGTAACTCATGGTGGGCGGTGAGGAATGATGGGAGATTGAGTCCCACATAGCCTCACATACAGAACCGTGGTCTGCAGCCCCCTGGTGGCAGCTGTGGGAAATTACACCTATTGGAGACACTTCCTGACCAGATGCATTCTGGGAGGGCAAAATTTACAACTTTACAGCCTTCTACACAACTTACCGCGAACTTTATACAGCTTAAAGGTTTAAAAACATAAAGTATAATCATACAACTTCCCTTTAAATATAATTAAGAACATTATTTTACACAAAACCGTGACCCCAAACAGATGATGATTTTCAATATAACACACAGGATTTCACCTGTGCAAACTTTTCAGACCTGGAAATTTATGATACCTGGGGTCACGCGGTGCACTGAGGCACAGGTACCAATTAGAACTCTAGTAATTAATATTTTATATTTTAATATTTAATGTTTAAGTTTTTATATTTTAATATTTAATGTTTAAGTTTTAATATTAAAATCTTAACATTAATACTTTGAATGATAACATGTAGAATCTCAAACCTATAAGTTTTAAACCTTAATATTTAAAATGTCAAACTTTAATAACCAAAAATTAGATTATTAAAAAGCTATTATATTAGCTCCGCCGTTGCCTGACGACCACAGAGGATTCCTGACAACCACAGAAACTCCCAGCGATCAGAGAGAATCCCTGACAACCACAGGGAACACCCGACCCTTCAAGCCTGACTGGGCAGATCGTGGTAACCTAACGGTGTTAACAACCGATCAAACCCGATCAGGCGGTAAGTATTACCTTGATTCACTTGCACTCACACTCACCTCCTCCAAACCACCGAACAATGGAGCGACTCCTCTGGAACCTGCAAACGTGACTGAAAAAGTGAGCTCGCTGAACTAATAATAGCCTCCTTCTTTAACAAAATTCTACCTTGCGCGTCTCAAAAAATTAGAATTGAATACAAAAACTCGACTTTTAGCTGAACCAGAACTGTAACTCCAAAATATTAGCAAAACTTTAGCTAAAATATAGGAACCTTAAATCCAATTGGCTATGGGACACACCCTGAGATTTGATCAACCTCAGGGGGGCCGTCCTTGGGTGAGAGTGTCTAGTGGTAATGGCCGAAACACTCTGTGATCCTAAGGTGCACTACTGATGATGTGTCCCACCATTTAGCTGCTTAAAACTTAGCTTCAGGGACAAATAATTGGCCTCTAAGATCTAGGCTGGCCGAAATAGAGACCACTACTAGAATTAAACTTCCTAAAATAGACTTAACTTCTCAAAATTAGTTTAGCTTCCCTAAATTAACCAAAACACCACAGATTTATTTACGCCTAACCTTAAACTCGGATCCTACGCCTAAACCTAACCACGCCTAACCTTAAACTCGGATCCCTACGCCTAAACCTAACCACGCCTAACCTTAAACTCGGATCCTACGCCTAAACCTAACCATTAGTCCTAGCTACTAATCCTAACCTAACCTTTAGCCTCATCCTAACCCTAACCACTAATCTTAGTTGCTAATCCTAACCCTCAACCTAATCCTAACCCTAACCACTAATCTTAGGGTTAATTTAACCTAAACGCCTAAACCTAACCTTAAACTTAGCGTCTAAACTTAACCTCCATCTAGCTATTAGGACTGGGCTCAGACCCTAGCCCTCTCTCTCTCTCTCTCACACACACCTACTCACTCACTCACTCACTCATTCACTCACTCTCCTCCCTATCACTCCCCCTAGCTGGGTGTGGAGTGGGGGAGGCAGAGAGGTCACAAGCCTAGGCAGGCAACGGGGTGTTGATGCGTCTAGACCGACCCTCTTCCCCCCAGACCTTCTCTCTTCCCCTTCTTTTCTCTCTCTCTCTCTCTCTCTCTCTCTCCCTCTCTCTCTCTCTCTCTCACACACACATACTCACTCACTCATTCACTCACTCTCCTCCCTATCACTCCCCCTAGCTGGGTTTGGAGTGGGGGAGGCAGAGAGGTCACAAGCCTAGACAGGCAACGGAGAGTTGAGGCGTCTAGACCGACCCTCTTCCCCCCAGACCTTCTCTGTTCTTCTTTCTCTCTTTCTCTCTCTCTCTCACACACTCACTCTCCTCCCTGCCGTCCCTCCAGGAGAGGGGATGGATTCTGGAGGCAGAGTCACCAATCATCGTGGATCACCAGAACTGACCTAGATGTTGAAGCAGCTCAGAACCCAAGAACCAAAACACAGACTGTGAAACCACATAAGGGAAGTTACATGACGCTAATATGACACAGAGATGTATATCGACATGCGCCGGCCAGTGCATTGCCTTTGGCTCCCCATTTCAACCACCCAGTCGTCGGATGAGGTGGGGGGAGTCATCGAGATAGTTTAACCAACCTAACCCAGCCAGAGCCTTCGGACAGAATACTCTCTGTTAACTCAAAGTCAATCTCACCTTAACATCACCTGAGCTGACTCTATTCTAGTCCAGATGCAGCAGAAGAAGTAAGTATGAGAAGAATACATACCATAATAAAGATGTATTTCCACCTGGGACAACCGACTGCAAAAAGTCTTTGACCTTTGACCTTAATAGCTCATGATGAGCTCTCAACAAACATAAACCAGAATTTAAACAGAAGATTAACGACTAAGACAACAAATAATAGAACAGAATTCTATTATGTCCAGTTTGGACAGTCATTTTTAACATGAGATGGGATTGCCAGTGGAGATAAGGTGAGAGACGTTGCAGCTACCTGGGGCTCAGCGTTCCCCTCCATCTGGTGCTTTTGGACGTGACCAAAAGAGTCCAAGCCTCACGTGTCAGGTTCACGAGGACTACAAGATCCAATCCAGGAGAAGAGGAAGAAGAACAACAACATGATAAAGTTCACTCATACCTAATGGGTCAACCTACCCTGAATAAAGTAATAACGAGCAAAATAACAGGATAAACAACTACCTAATAACCAGACAGTTAACAAGAATGTACAATAAAAAGTAAATGCTGAGAGCAGCTAAGAAGACTAAAAGCCACTCAGGCTAATACACAGAAAATATCATAGCAATAATGGAAATCTTTCCTTTATTAATAACATCAGAGATTAGAAGAACAACACTCAGGACAGTGAACAATGAGGAAAATAACAGAATAAATACCTAAATAATAACTAGACAGCTAACAAGAATGTACAATAAAAAGTAAATGCTGAGAGCAACTATGAAGACTAAAAGCCACTCAGGCTGATACACAGAAAATATCAGAGCAATAATGGAAATCTTTCCTTTATTAATAACATCAGAGATTAGAAGAACAACACTCAGGACAGTGAACAATGAGGAAAATAACAGAATAAATACCTAAATTATAACTAGACAGCTAACAAAGATGTACAATAAAAAGTAAATGCTGAGAGCAGCTATGAAGACTAAAAGCCACTCAGGCTGATACACAGAAAATATCAGAGCAATAATGGAAATCTTTCCTTTATTAATAACGTTAAGAATAACACTCAGGACAGTAATAAAGAAGAAAATCACAGAATAAATAGCTCAATAATAACCAGACAGTTGACAGAATGTATAATAAGAAGAAACAGAATCAGAATTAAATCAGAAGACTTATAAACAGGAGAAACAATGACAGCTCACTGATACCCACTTGGGAGAAGATGGATGCATAAAACAGGATCACCAGCAGAGGGAGCCATCCCACCGTGTAACTCATGGTGGGCGGTGAGGAATGATGGGAGATTGAGTCCCACATAGCCTCACATACAGAACCGTGGTCTGCAGCCCCCTGGTGGCAGCTGTGGGAAATTACACCTATTGGAGACACTTCCTGACCAGATGCATTCTGGGAGGGCAAAATTTACAACTTTACAGCCTTCTACACAACTTACCGCGAACTTTATACAGCTTAAAGGTTTAAAAACATAAAGTATAATCATACAACTTCCCTTTAAATATAATTAAGAACATTATTTTACACAAAACCGTGACCCCAAACAGATGATGATTTTCAATATAATACACAGGATTTCACCTGTGCAAACTTTTCAGACCTGGAAATTTATGATACCTGGGGTCACGCGGTGCACTGAGGCACAGGTACCAATTAGAACTCTAGTAATTAATATTTTATATTTTAATATTTAATGTTTAAGTTTTTATATTTTAATATTTAATGTTTAAGTTTTAATATTAAAATCTTAACATTAATACTTTGAATGATAACATGTAGAATCTCAAACCTATAAGTTTTAAACCTTAATATTTAAAATGTCAAACTTTAATAACCAAAAATTAGATTATTAAAAAGCTATTATATTAGCTCCGCCGTTGCCTGACGACCACAGAGGATTCCTGACAACCACAGAAACTCCCAGCGATCAGAGAGAATCCCTGACAACCACAGGGAACACCCGACCCTTCAAGCCTGACTGGGCAGATCGTGGTAACCTAACGGTGTTAACAACCGATCAAACCCGATCAGGCGGTAAGTATTACCTTGATTCACTTGCACTCACACTCACCTCCTCCAAACCACCGAACAATGGAGCGACTCCTCTGGAACCTGCAAACGTGACTGAAAAAGTGAGCTCGCTGAACTAATAATAGCCTCCTTCTTTAACAAAATTCTACCTTGCGCGTCTCAAAAAATTAGAATTGAATACAAAAACTCGACTTTTAGCTGAACCAGAACTGTAACTCCAAAATATTAGCAAAACTTTAGCTAAAATATAGGAACCTTAAATCCAATTGGCTATGGGACACACCCTGAGATTTGATCAACCTCAGGGGGGCCGTCCTTGGGTGAGAGTGTCTAGTGGTAATGGCCGAAACACTCTGTGATCCTAAGGTGCACTACTGATGATGTGTCCCACCATTTAGCTGCTTAAAACTTAGCTTCAGGGACAAATAATTGGCCTCTAAGATCTAGGCTGGCCGAAATAGAGACCACTACTAGAATTAAACTTCCTAAAATAGACTTAACTTCTCAAAATTAGTTTAGCTTCCCTAAATTAACCAAAACACCACAGATTTATTTACGCCTAACCTTAAACTCGGATCCTACGCCTAAACCTAACCACGCCTAACCTTAAACTCGGATCCCTACGCCTAAACCTAACCACGCCTAACCTTAAACTCGGATCCTACGCCTAAACCTAACCATTAGTCCTAGCTACTAATCCTAACCTAACCTTTAGCCTCATCCTAACCCTAACCACTAATCTTAGTTGCTAATCCTAACCCTCAACCTAATCCTAACCCTAACCACTAATCTTAGGGTTAATTTAACCTAAACGCCTAAACCTAACCTTAAACTTAGCGTCTAAACTTAACCTCCATCTAGCTATTAGGACTGGGCTCAGACCCTAGCCCTCTCTCTCTCTCTCTCACACACACCTACTCACTCACTCACTCACTCATTCACTCACTCTCCTCCCTATCACTCCCCCTAGCTGGGTGTGGAGTGGGGGAGGCAGAGAGGTCACAAGCCTAGGCAGGCAACGGGGTGTTGATGCGTCTAGACCGACCCTCTTCCCCCCAGACCTTCTCTCTTCCCCTTCTTTTCTCTCTCTCTCTCTCTCTCTCTCTCTCCCTCTCTCTCTCTCTCTCTCACACACACATACTCACTCACTCATTCACTCACTCTCCTCCCTATCACTCCCCCTAGCTGGGTTTGGAGTGGGGGAGGCAGAGAGGTCACAAGCCTAGACAGGCAACGGAGAGTTGAGGCGTCTAGACCGACCCTCTTCCCCCCAGACCTTCTCTGTTCTTCTTTCTCTCTTTCTCTCTCTCTCTCACACACTCACTCTCCTCCCTGCCGTCCCTCCAGGAGAGGGGATGGATTCTGGAGGCAGAGTCACCAATCATCGTGGATCACCAGAACTGACCTAGATGTTGAAGCAGCTCAGAACCCAAGAACCAAAACACAGACTGTGAAACCACATAAGGGAAGTTACATGACGCTAATATGACACAGAGATGTATATCGACATGCGCCGGCCAGTGCATTGCCTTTGGCTCCCCATTTCAACCACCCAGTCGTCGGATGAGGTGGGGGGAGTCATCGAGATAGTTTAACCAACCTAACCCAAACCCAAACCTAACCCTAACCCTAACCCTAACCCCTAACCCTAACCCTAACCCTAACCCTAACCCTAACCCTACCTAACACCTAACCTTAACCGCCTAAACCTAACCTTAACCTAATTTTACTTAGCCCTAAACCCCTTAACCCAAACCTTAACCCATACCTAACCCTAACCACCCTACCACGCCTAAACCTAAACACCCTACCTAAAGCCTAACCCTAACCTTATCTTAAACTAACTATACCTAACCCAAAAACTCTTAACCCTAACCTTAACCAAACCTTAACCAATACCTAACCCTAACCACCCTACCACGCCTAAACCTAAAACCCTACCTAAAGCCTAACCCTAACCTTACCTCAACCCTAACCTTAACCAAACCTTAACCCATACCTAACCCTAACCACCCTACCACGCCTAAACCTAAACACCCTACCTAAAGCCTAACCCTAACCTTACCTTAAACTAACTATACCTAACCCAAAAACTCTTAACCCTAACCTTAACCAAACCTCAACCCACACCTAACCTTAACCACCCTACCTAGCCCTAACCACACCTAACCTTAACTTCCTAACCCTAACCCAAAAAAAACCTAACTACCTGACCTAACTTCCCTACATCACCGAACCCAGACCGGAAATCTAAAACACTTACCTGCACCTTAAAGGACCCTTAAGGAGTGTACTTACCCCCAACGTCTGGAAACGGAGGACTGACCCATGGCCAACGGACCTACAAACGGACCACCTGTAACACACAAAAAAATCTCAAGTTAATACAAAACTCTGCAACCTTTTTACCAATCTCAAATTCACAAATCGGGCTAGGAACGTGCTAGGAGGATAATTCCAAGCCTTCTGAACTCAACTTACAACCAATTATGAGACCCTAAAATTTGAAACACCTAGCTGCACCTTAAAGACCCCTTAGGGGGGGCACTTACTTTTAAATTTTTGAAACCAAGGGCGGACTTCATGCCAATGGACCCACTAGGGGCCGCTGGTAACACACAAAAAATCTTAGAGTAATATCCCAAACCATTTAAGAAATAAAAAATTTTTTAACTTTTCTCAAGTTCATAACTCAGGATAGGAACGTGCTAAGAAGATAATTCCAACACCCCTGAACCTAACTTGCAACCAATTATTAGACCCTAAAATTTGAGACACCTACCTGCACCTTAAAGACCCCTTAGGGGGGGCACTTACTTTTAAAATTTTGAAACCAAGGGCGGACTCCATACCAATGGACCCACTAGGGGCCGCTGATAACACGCAAAAAATCTTAGGGTAATACCCCAAACCATTTAAGAAATACAAAACTTTTAACTTTTCTCAAGTTCATAACTCAGGATAGGAACGTGCTAGAAAGATAATTCCAACACTCCTGAACTCAACTTACAACCTACTACCAGACCCTAAAATTTGAAGACACCTACCTGTACCTAAAAAAAACCTTAGGGGGGCACTAACTTTTAAAAATTTGAAACTTAGGTCGGACTTCATGCCAAAAAACCCACAAGGGGCCGCCTGTAATACACAAAAATTCCTGGACTAATATCCCAAACAGTTCTGGAGAAAGAAAACTTTTTAACCCTCCCTACCGATCTTAAGTCCATAACTCGAGCTGGAAACATGATAGGAAGATAATTCCAGCACTCCTGAACTCATCTAGAAGCCAACTACCAGACCCTAAAATTTGAAATACTTACCTGCACTTTTAAGAAACCTTAAGGGGGGCACTTACTTTTAAAAGCTTGAAACTTAAGTCGGAATCAATACCAAAAGACCCACAGGAGACCATCTTGAATCAATACCTTAAAACGATCCAGAGATATGAACTCTAAATTGACCGTAAAACCAAAACTTCCAAAAGTAGAGTTGAACCTTACATAACTTACCTGTAACAATACCCCAAATCCTCCGTGAACCCAAACTAAGGAGAAGATTACGAAACTCTTGAAATCAACCTACAACCAAACTCCAGACTGTTACGAGGAAATACTTACCTAACATACTTACCGAAAGAACTCCCAATGGACACCTACAAACCCAAAACCCAACAAAATTCCAACTCTGAACCTCTTAAACCATCTCAAAAAAGAACCTCAATACTACTACTAACCACCGGACCCTATAACCTTACAAAATTCAAAAAAAGGAAAAAAAACCCGATCAAACCCGAAAAAGACAAAAAACATTCCGCAAGGGATACCTCTCCTGAATACAGTAAGATGATATACTTAACTGGGCCGGAGACAACATGACGACGTGCGACGGCCAGTGCATTGCCTTTGGCTCCCCATGCTCAACTACCCAGTCGGTGGACGAGGTAGGGGGGGCCATCGAGATAGTATTCACAAACCTAACCCAGCCAGTGCCAACGGACAGCATGACCTCTGTAAAACCCACATAAGAGTCATCTTACTTTACCTTACCAACCAATATATCTCCTCTGATCCCTACAGACACCAACCATGGCGGAAGGACTCAGCGATTTCCAAAAAATGACCAGAATATTCCTTAAATACATAAAAACCTCTCACCACCTGGAAAATACACGGATCACCCCCACCTCAAAAGTACCTAAAAGATTGTTGAAACTACAAACACAGTTAGCAACAACAATTCACCCAGCCTACAAAACAACAGCTACACAACAACTCTGCTCCTACAACGCAAAAAACTGGACCACCACGACACTCCAAATCCTGGAAGACCACTACCAAACAACACTATCGGAATGTAAAACCCAGATCACTCTCCTATCAAAAACCGAATGGGAACGAGCACTAGAAATAGCAACCAAATGGGCCAAAAGAGATATACCCTACCTACAACCAACAACCCTCGAACAAACAAGAGAACAACTCAAGAAACTCGTGAACGAAAAACAACCCAACCCTCCAATGCCGACCCCTTCAGACCCCATAGCGGAAACGGTGTCCCAGGCAGAAAACATAGAACCACCGACCAAACGTAGAAAGAACAGAATAGAATCCTCACAAGAAAACGAGAGTCTGGATACCTTTCCCACCCTGATGGATAGTGAAGACGCATTAGGATCCTGGGACCTCCTAGACATCCTCCCTAAAAACGGGCCTCCCCGACACCCTAAAATCACCCAACTAAACCCCACAGTGATAATACCCAAACTTAACTTCACAATGACCCCTCAACCCGACGACTATACAGACACGGATGATGACAACATGGGGCCAACAGTGGCCCCTAACCCTAACGGAAAAAACCAAACTGAAGACAACCTTCCGGGGCCAACAGTGGCCCCTAACCCTAATAATGAAAACAACCAAACTGACGACAGCCTTCCGGGGCCAACAGTGGCCCCTAACCCTTATGAAAGGAAGAACCAAACCAAGAACAACCCTGAAAACACACCCAACCAAACCCTAAACACCTCAAGGGAGCCAACACCCACCCCCCACCTCTACAAAAAACATGCACATTACGGTGACAAACTTGGAAACTGGAAACTAAAACCGGAAAGACCAATCCTGATCATAGGCGACTCAAACCTGAACAAACTCCCACTGTTACCTGACAACCGTATCCAGGTGGATTGTTACCCAGGCGCCAACCTGTTCCATGCAGCCTACCTCCTCAACAATAATTGCGAAACAACCCAGAAAGTATCCAAAGTAATACTCTCCTTTGGAATAAACAACAAAACTCAGGGAAACACGTCCCTCCTGAAAAGAGACCTCCACAGGATGCTAGAAGCAGCCCGAAAAACCTTTCCTCAAGCGGAAATCTTCATCCCCAATATCACCTTCAACAAATCCCTTCCCCAAAGAATCCAAGACAACCTCAGAAACCTCAACCACATTATCAGGGAAACAGGCAGAGACATCCCACGTCTGGAACAAGACCTGTTCAACACAGAAAATGACAAGATACACTGGACCCCCGAAACAGCCGACCACATGTGGCAAACCTGGAAGACTTTTTTAGAATAAGTCAAACTCCACTGGAGACCCCCCAACCACGAAAGGGAGAAGTAATTAACCTCTCCACACAGTTCAAATTAACACCAGCCCAAACCCAACTATTAACAAAAGGACTCTCCTTCGTACCAACCTGCAACCAGACAATAAACAAACGAAACACTATGACAACCCAACTCACGGAGTACCACCGAAGACTAAAACTTAACGTTTATTTTGGACCTTCCACCCCGACCAACCACAAACCCTTCATGACAAAATCTAATTGGCAACCCGAACCCAACAAATTACCCAAAACTATTCTTGATCTCATCCAAAAAGACCAACAAACAATTAGCAACCTAAAACAACAACTTGACAAACCAAACCTAACGACAGAAGAGGAAGAAGCCTTACAACAATTGATGGAAAACACTAATATTATAATAAAACCAGCAGATAAGGGAAGCGCTACGGTAATCATGGACAGACAGGACTATATACAGGAAGCTATGAGACAACTACAGGACACAAAATATTACAGACTACTAACAGAACCCATTTACCAGGAAACAGAACAACTAATCTCAGACATTCTGGACACATTACACAAAAAAGGAAAACTCAACAAGAAACAAATCACCTATTTGAAGGGAAAAGACGAACCCAGACCACGGTACTTTTACCTCTTACCAAAAATCCACAAACCCCCAGAAACCTGGACAGTTCCACACAAAATACCACCGGGAAGACCCATAGTCTCTGACTGTGGCAGCGAAAGCTACGGAATCGCAGAGTACTTGGACTCTTTCTTAACACCCATATCAAACCGTCACCCCAGCTACATAAAGAATACACAGGACTTCATCCAACACATCCGAAACATAAAAATCAGAGAACCATGTACCCTTTTCACCATGGACGTCAACAGTCTATACACCAACATTGACACCACCCTTGGAATGACAGCCATCCAAAAGTGGCTAAAAAAATACCCCGATGATAACCGACCAGACCAAGAAATCCTTCAACTGCTTCATCTCAGCCTAACACGAAACGACTTCCAATTCAACAAAGTACATTATCTGCAAATCAAAGGCACGGCGATGGGCAAACGATTCGCCCCAGCTTACGCGAACATTTACATGGCAGACTGGGAGGACTCTGCACTGGACAAATGCACAAAAAAACCAGCATACTACTTCCGTTACCTCGACGACATCTGGGGCATTTGGACCCACAGCAAAAAGGACTTTGACCAATTCGTGACCACTCTAAACCAACACCACAACCTAATAACCGTGACACCGACCATACACAACAACGAAGTCAACTTTCTAGACACAGTTGTGTTCAAAGGACCCAAATTCCCAACCACAGGTACCCTGGACACAAAAGTGTACTTTAAACCAACGGACACACATGCTCTTCTACATAAGAAAAGCTTCCACCCCAAACACACCTTCCGAGGAATCTTAAAATCCCAACTACTGAGATTCGACCGGATCTGCACCAGGACTAAAGACAGACACCAGGCAGTCAAGACACTGTTCCAAACCCTACGGAAAAGACAATATTCCAGAACACTACTAAAAACAGTCCTGAACCAAACTTACCAAACCACGGAAAAAGAACACCAATCACCAATAGACAAAAAACAAATCATCCCACTAACAACAAACTACTCAACATACGCAGTCCAAGCGAACTATCAACTCAAGAAAAACTTCCAGGAAACCCTACAAGACACCACAATACCGGACAAATTCCAAATTATATCTGCCTACAAAAAAAACCCCAACCTCAGAGATCTTCTGATAAGAGCAAAACTTCCCCCACCCATGACCAAAAGAACAGCCCCAAGAAGGCCCAGAACAATCAAAAACAGAACCTCGAAGGCAACCTACGCCTTACCCAACATCCCACTCACGCAAACCAACTGCATATACATAATCACATGCAAGAAATGCACCATGCAATATGTGGGAGAAACACGAAACGCACTTGGAACACGCCTCTCCCACCACAAATACAACATAAGAAAAGGCCACAAAAGGACAACTCACCTGGTACAACACTTTGAACGTCACGGACTCCAACACCTGCAACTACAGGGACTGGAACACAACTCCACCTGGACAACTACACAGAGAAAAAGACAAGAACAGGCATGGATCAAGAAACTAGGAACGAAGTTCCCTAAAGGACTCAACGAACTCTGAACTTAAAAATTTAACGATCACTAATGGTTACTTAACAAACTATTGTACCTCAATTTATGTATATAGTTCAATGTATGATTTAAATGTTCAAGAATGTTAAAAATAACCTACTGTTAAGACACATCTGTTCAAATAAATAACAAAGGGGATACAAAGGGGGTTGAAAGTGATGACGGGGACCATGTCTAAAGGCACAACATAAGCCATGACCAAGCCCAGGCCTGATTCAACCCCCTCACTCCCTTTAAAACTTACCTTGATTTCACCAAACAAAAACTTACCAGAATTTCACCAAAACATACTTACCTACTAGAAATACTTACCTTTGAATGTCACCTGTAAGAAAAAATAAAATACTTACCAAAAAAAACCTCTTCTGTTTCCTTTCTTCTACACAAAAACAACCAAAACTTTACCCATATATCCCTATCCGGTCCATCGCTCTCCTTCCGCCACTCCTCCACAACAGTGGATGGGTGGGGGGAGACAGAGCGCAAAGCCCCGTCCGGCACACGGGGTGGTAGAGGTCCCCACAGACCCTCCACCCCAAGCTCTGTCTCCATCCTTTCCTCCATCATCATCAAACAACAAATCCAAGCTCTCCACCACCAAAAACGTTCAATCCATCGCTCCTCTCCCCCGCTCTCCTTCCGCCACTCCTCCACAACAGTGGATGGGTGGGGGGAGGCAGAGCGCAAAGCCCCGTCCGGCACACGGGGTGGCAGAGGTCCCCACAGACCCTCCACCCCAAGCTCTGTCTCCATCCTTTCCTCCACCATCACCAACTACAAATCCAAGCTCTCCACCACCAACAACGTTCAATCCATCGCTCCTCTCCCTCGCTCTCCTTCCGCCACTCCTCCACGATGGTGGTGGGGTGGGGGGAGGCAGAGCGCAAAGCCCCGTCCGGCACACGGGGTGGTAGAGGTCCCCACAGACCCTCCACCCCAAGCTCTGTCTCCATCCTTTCCTCCGCCATCACCAACTACAAATCCAAGCTCTCCACCACCAACAACGTTCAATCCATCGCTCCTCTCCTTCGCTCTCCTTCCGCCACTCCTCCACGATGGTGGGGTGGGGGGAGGCAGAGCGCAAAGCCCCGTCCGGCACACGGGGTGGTAGAGGTCCCCACAGACCCTCCACCCCAAGCTCTGTCTCCATCCTTTCCTCCGCCATCACCAACTACAAATCCAAGCTCTCCACCACCAACAACGTTCAATCCATCGCTCCTCTCCCTCGCTCTCCTTCCGCCACTCCTCCACGATGGTGGTGGGGTGGGGGGAGGCAGAGCGCAAAGCCCCGTCCGGCACACGGGGTGGCAGAGGTCCCCACAGACCCTCCACCCCAAGCTCTGTCTCCATCCTTTCCTCCATCATCATCAAACAACAAATCCAAGCTCTCCACCACCAAAAACGTTCAATGCATCGCTCCTCTCCCTCGCTCTCCTCCCCGCCGCTCCTCCACAGCGATGGTGGGGTGGGGGGAGGCAGAGCGCAAAGCCCCGTCCGGCACACGGGGTGGCAGAGGTCCCCACAGACCCTCCACCCCAAGCTCTGTCCTCCTCACCTCTTGTCGTCCTCCCCACAAAGATATGACGATCAAACCCAAGACCGAACTCTAAACCCGATCTCCCAGGAAATTCAAGAAACTTCTTCTAAAACGCGAAAGTTCCAATAACAATAGCATGGCTAGCTCAGTAGGCCAGCCCTCATAGCAACGTTCTAATCTCAACCATAAAATCCTTCCCGATCGTTTTAAAATTAAAATTAAATCCCCGGAACTGACTTACTCTAAACCCGATCTCCCAGTGAATTCAAGAAACTTCTTCTAAAACGCGAAAATTCCAATAACAATAGCATGGCTAGCTCAGTAGGCCAGCCCTCATAGCAACGTTCTAATCTCAACCATAAAATCCTTCCCGATCGTTTTAATTTTAAAAATTAAAACCCCGGAACTGACTTACTCTAAACCCGATCTCCCAGTGAATTCAAGAAACTTCTTCTAAAACGCGAAAATTCCAATAACAATAGCATAGCTAGCTCAGTAGGCCAGCCCCCATAGCAACGTTCTAATCTCAACCATAAAATCCTTCCCGATCGTTTTTAATTTTAAAATTAAAACCCCGGAACTGACTTATACCTCTACTTAAGCCCGAGAAAAAAGTTTCCCAATACAAATACATATAGCTCAATGAGATGAACGGCGGTCTCCCAAACGGGAGATCGCCAGTTCAATTCCCGTTTTCCCCCAATTCTCCGTTTTATTTTTTACTCCAAAAATAGCCCATAAATCACTCACCCGACCCATTTAACCGTCCCTTACAGCCCCCTACTATAGATCCGAACCCCCCTTTAATCACATTTAAATCCCGCTTTGATTATTTTCACTATATGACACAGAGATGTGCATAGCGGGAAAACCATACAAATGAGCCACTGGCGGGAAATCAGCTTATAGGTTAGGATTAACAGGACCATGATTCATAGTGACACTTTAACCTTAGATTTATTATAATTTTACATTGTTTACATACGAATCATGGACTAAAACACACACCACACAGAAGATAATGACCTAAATAACCCGAAAATCTAAAAATAAGGAATAACAAAAAATCACTGACCAAAATTATGAATCGCCACACCAAAATAGACCCCACTCCAACAGAGGGACCAAAATCAAACCAGAGCAAAATCCTTCTTCGAACCTTGAAGCTACGGACCACTCTGCGAACGACTCTGAAGCTGAAGAATCCCTCTGAAGCAGACGCTGAAGAAACCATCTGATGCTGAAGAATCCCTCTTCTGATGCTGAGAGACCACCAGAGCTACTGAGATCCTCCTGAAGAATCTTCCTGAAGCTGAACCCTCCTCTCTTCGGTGAGCAAAACCAACCAAGCAAATAACTCCTCAAAAAACGTATATAGGCCCAGCAATACCCTGGGGTCGTGCGGTGTATGGTGGCACAGGGATTGCTCTAAAATAGCCTTAAATGTGGGTGGTAGCATGGGTGCCTTGAGAGTCCTAGGCACGGCAGCTCACTGCTGCCAAACTAGGCCTTCTCTTTAACCTGGTGGTCCTGGGTAGGTGGCGGCTCGCTGCGGCCGTTCCTGGCTCCACTGGGCAGACACCCGGGTCTGAGATGAGGGCTCCTTGGGGTGCCTGGAGGGCAGCAGCCCGCTGCGGTCAGTCCTGGCCCCCTTGGTTCTCTCTCCCTCATTCCCACGGGGGTATAACATAGCTTAGAGGCTAGAATGAGTACCTGGAGGGTCCTGAGTGATGACGGCTCGGGGCAATTGGTTCAGGTCCCTCTCTTCCCCTGGAAAGAACAGCTGGCGGCAACTGTTATGGGGGGTACTCGGGCTTGGGAGTCTGGGGTCCCTTGGTGTGCCTGGAAGGTAGCAGCTCGCTGCGACTGGTCCTGGCCTCCCTGGGCTCCCACTCTCTCATTTCTTTCTGGGGCTAGCATAGAATAGGGTGGGTACCTGGAGGGTCCTGGAAGGCAGCAGCTCGCTGCGGCTGGTTCAGGCTCCCTCTTCCCTGGTTGGTACTGAGAAGGCAGCAGCTCGCTGCGGCTGGTCTTGGTCCTGCTGGGGAGGTACTCGGGTTTGCTGGTTGAGGTTTCTTGAGGTCCTGGGAGGCAATAGCTTGCTGTGGCTGGCCCGGGCTCCTCCTGATCCTCTCTCCTGCATCCCCTTTGGGTTTAAAATAGATTAGAATAGACAGATCTTGCTTTAGCTTTTCCTACCTCCAACCACCGGACAAACAACCGCTGAGGATCATCCAACTCTGCAGGCCTACTTGGGCGGGTCGTGGTAACCTAACGGTGTCAACAACCGATCCGTTCCAACCGGGTAGGCGGTAAGTAGACGGCCCCCCTGGGTTCCGCCTATAGGAACAGCACGCAGGACGGGTGGTTCAGGGCAGCAGAACCTTAAATGGAGCCCAGTCTTCTATGAGGCTTAGCCTCACCCACGCAACGGCCCATATTGCACTACACACGTTTTAAAATCCAATTGGACTCCTTCAAATTTTCCATCCCCTAGTCCAGCTTAGGTGACTATGGCCGAGGATGCAACGGGACCTAGGCACACTTTCTTTTCTTCAAAGACCCCATCCCCTGGTCCATCTTATTTATGTCCAGGCCGAGGATGCACCTAGCCCTAGCCATCTTCAACCCATCCCCTGATCCAGCTTAGGTTGATCAGGCCGAGGATGCACCGGGACCTAGGCCTCACTCCTAACTTTTAGATCCCCCCCTCCCCTGTTGGTTCCTGGAAGGCAGCAGCTCGCTGCGGCTGGTCCTGGCTCCACGAGGGAGGTCTTTGGGTTTGTGAGTCGTGGTTCTTGGGATTGTTTGGAAGGTAGCAGCTCGCTGCGACTGGTCCTTGCATCCCCCTGGTTCCCGTTCTCTCATTCCCTTTGGGGATTAACATAGGATAGGTTAATACAAGATAGATTAGCTACGGGTTTTGTGGGTTGGGGTCCCTTGGGGTTTCTGGAAGGCAGCAGCTTGCTGCGGCTGGTCCTGGTCTCCCCCTGGTCCCCTCTCCCTCGATACCTCTAAAAATAACTTCTCCAAAATAGGTCGCTCTAAAATAGCCTAACCTTCTGGAAAAACCCTGTCTCAATCCCCTCTGGGGCTAACATAGCTTAGGTACCTGGAGGATCCTGGAAGGCAGCAGCTCGCTGCGGCTGGTCCAGGTCCCCTCTCCCCTGGTTGGTTCTGGGAAGGCAGCAGCTCGCTGCGGCTGGTCCCAGTCCTGCTGGGTTGGTACTTGGGTTTTGGGGTTGAGATTCCTGGTGGCGCCTGGAAGACAGCAGCTCGCTGCGGCTGGTCCTGGTGGCCTCGGGTTCCTCTCTCCCTGATTCCCTCCTATAGGATAGTCCTTCTAAAATAGCCTACTCCACTCAGGGTCAAAATAGAGTAGATTAGGTACCTGGAGGGTCCTGGAAGGCAGCAGCTCGCTGCGGCTGGTCCAGGTCCCCTCTCCCCCGGTTGTTTCTGGGAAGGCAGCAGCTCGCTGCGGCTGGTCCCAGTTCTGCTGAGGTGGTACTTGGGTCTGCGGGTTGGGATTCCTGGGGGTGCCTGGGAGGCAGCAGCTCGCTGCGGCCGGCCCTGGCTTCCCCCTGGTCCTCTCTCCCGCATCCCTCTAAAAGTAACAACCTTTCCAAAATAGTAAACCATAAAACAGCCTATCTCAGCACCTCACTTCATTAAAACAAAAATTTGTTTACTTCGTTCGCACCTACCCCTCAATACCAACCTCCAAAATTCTCAAAACTACTCCAAAAACACCCAGAAAATACCTTTATTGACCCTACTAGACAAACTACTTCCCTTAAAACTACTTAACTTAAATACTATTTACCTCCTCAAAAAACTACCCCAAATACTTACCTTCAATACCTACCACTCCAAATCCTATACCACTTACCCCTCAAATACTAGCTCCACTTAAATAACCAAAATGCTAACCCACTCCAACCTCCACCTTAAAGTACTTACCTTCACAAATACTTACCTGCTTAGAACAAAAAAACCCTTTAAAAACCCTAACTAATACTCACCTTTCAAATACTTACCCTCCAATACTCACAACCATAAATACCTACCCCCTACTTAAAATCTCAAATACTTACCTGAAATAACCTCCCTAATACTTACCTCAAATACTTACCTCCTCAAAATCAACTACCTACCTACAATAAACCTCCTTAATACTTACTTCAAATACTTACCTCCTCAAAATCAACTACCTACCTACAATAACCTCCTTAATACTTACTTCAAATACTTACCTCCTCAAAATCAACCACCTACCTACAATAACCTCCTTAAAACTTACCTCGAATTGGACATGGGACACACCCCGAGATTTGATCAACCTCGGGAGGGCCTTCCTTGGGTGAGAGTGTCTAGTGGTAATGGCCGAAACACTCTATGATCCTGGGGTCCACTACTGATGATGTGTTCCACTATTTAGCCACCTAAAAAACTAACATTAGAAACAAACAATTGACTTCTAAGATCTAGGCTGGCCGATATAGAAGCCACTATTAACAATTAACCTCCTAAAATAGCCATAAACCTTAGGTTAGCTTCCCAAAATTCATTCCAATAACACACCACTCCAACTAATGCAATCACAATTTTACGCCTAACCTTAATCTACGGACCTTAAACGCCTAACCTTAACCATACCCCTGGCCCCTAACCTTAACCAATCCAAACCTACGCCTAATCCTAACCACCCTATCTAAAACCTAACTACCCCTGACCCTTACCCCACTTACCCTAACCCTAACCAACACCTAACCCACGCCTAACCTTAAACACCCTACCTAACACCTAACCTTAACCGCCTAAACCTAACCTTAACCTAATTTTACTTAGCCCTAAACCCCTTAACCCAAACCTTAACCCATACCTAACCCTAACCACCCTACCACGCCTAAACCTAAACACCCTACCTAAAGCCTAACCCTAACCTTATCTTAAACTAACTATACCTAACCCAAAAACTCTTAACCCTAACCTTAACCAAACCTTAACCAATACCTAACCCTAACCACCCTACCACGCCTAAACCTAAAACCCTACCTAAAGCCTAACCCTAACCTTACCTCAACCCTAACCTTAACCAAACCTTAACCCATACCTAACCCTAACCACCCTACCACGCCTAAACCTAAACACCCTACCTAAAGCCTAACCCTAACCTTACCTTAAACTAACTATACCTAACCCAAAAACTCTTAACCCTAACCTTAACCAAACCTCAACCCACACCTAACCTTAACCACCCTACCTAGCCCTAACCACACCTAACCTTAACTTCCTAACCCTAACCCAAAAAAAACCTAACTACCTGACCTAACTTCCCTACATCACCGAACCCAGACCGGAAATCTAAAACACTTACCTGCACCTTAAAGGACCCTTAAGGAGTGTACTTACCCCCAACGTCTGGAAACGGAGGACTGACCCATGGCCAACGGACCTACAAACGGACCACCTGTAACACACAAAAAAATCTCAAGTTAATACAAAACTCTGCAACCTTTTTACCAATCTCAAATTCACAAATCGGGCTAGGAACGTGCTAGGAGGATAATTCCAAGCCTTCTGAACTCAACTTACAACCAATTATGAGACCCTAAAATTTGAAACACCTAGCTGCACCTTAAAGACCCCTTAGGGGGGGCACTTACTTTTAAATTTTTGAAACCAAGGGCGGACTTCATGCCAATGGACCCACTAGGGGCCGCTGGTAACACACAAAAAATCTTAGAGTAATATCCCAAACCATTTAAGAAATAAAAAATTTTTTAACTTTTCTCAAGTTCATAACTCAGGATAGGAACGTGCTAAGAAGATAATTCCAACACCCCTGAACCTAACTTGCAACCAATTATTAGACCCTAAAATTTGAGACACCTACCTGCACCTTAAAGACCCCTTAGGGGGGGCACTTACTTTTAAAATTTTGAAACCAAGGGCGGACTCCATACCAATGGACCCACTAGGGGCCGCTGATAACACGCAAAAAATCTTAGGGTAATACCCCAAACCATTTAAGAAATACAAAACTTTTAACTTTTCTCAAGTTCATAACTCAGGATAGGAACGTGCTAGAAAGATAATTCCAACACTCCTGAACTCAACTTACAACCTACTACCAGACCCTAAAATTTGAAGACACCTACCTGTACCTAAAAAAAACCTTAGGGGGGCACTAACTTTTAAAAATTTGAAACTTAGGTCGGACTTCATGCCAAAAAACCCACAAGGGGCCGCCTGTAATACACAAAAATTCCTGGACTAATATCCCAAACAGTTCTGGAGAAAGAAAACTTTTTAACCCTCCCTACCGATCTTAAGTCCATAACTCGAGCTGGAAACATGATAGGAAGATAATTCCAGCACTCCTGAACTCATCTAGAAGCCAACTACCAGACCCTAAAATTTGAAATACTTACCTGCACTTTTAAGAAACCTTAAGGGGGGCACTTACTTTTAAAAGCTTGAAACTTAAGTCGGAATCAATACCAAAAGACCCACAGGAGACCATCTTGAATCAATACCTTAAAACGATCCAGAGATATGAACTCTAAATTGACCGTAAAACCAAAACTTCCAAAAGTAGAGTTGAACCTTACATAACTTACCTGTAACAATACCCCAAATCCTCCGTGAACCCAAACTAAGGAGAAGATTACGAAACTCTTGAAATCAACCTACAACCAAACTCCAGACTGTTACGAGGAAATACTTACCTAACATACTTACCGAAAGAACTCCCAATGGACACCTACAAACCCAAAACCCAACAAAATTCCAACTCTGAACCTCTTAAACCATCTCAAAAAAGAACCTCAATACTACTACTAACCACCGGACCCTATAACCTTACAAAATTCAAAAAAAGGAAAAAAAACCCGATCAAACCCGAAAAAGACAAAAAACATTCCGCAAGGGATACCTCTCCTGAATACAGTAAGATGATATACTTAACTGGGCCGGAGACAACATGACGACGTGCGACGGCCAGTGCATTGCCTTTGGCTCCCCATGCTCAACTACCCAGTCGGTGGACGAGGTAGGGGGGGCCATCGAGATAGTATTCACAAACCTAACCCTAACCCTAACCCTAACCCTAACCCTAACCCTAACCCTAACCCTAACCCCCTAACCCCCTAACCCTAACCCTAACCCCTAACCATAACCCTAACCCTAACCCTACCCTAACCCTAACCCTAACCCTACACTAACCCTAACCCTAACCCCCTAACCCTAACCCTAACCCTAAACCTAACCCTAACCCTAACCCACTAACCCTAACCCTAACCCTAACCCTAACGGTGGTTGGGTGGGGGGAGGCAGAGCGCAAAGCCCCGTCCGGCACACGGGGTGGTAGAGGTCCCCACAGACCCTCCACCCCAAGCTCTGTCTCCATCCTTTCCTCCACCGTCATCAACAACGAATCCAAGCTCTCCACCAGTCAACAACGTCTGATCCATCACTCTCCCTCGCTCTCCTCCCGCCACTCCTCCACGATGGTGGTTGGGTGGGGGGAGGCAGAGCGCAAAGCCCCATCCGGCACATGGGGTGGCAGAGGTCCCCACAGACCCTCCACCCCAAGCTCTGTCTCCATCCTTTCCTCCACCATCATCAACAACAAGGGATTTCCTCCACGGCTCTCCTCCACCACTCCTCCACGACGCTGGTCGAGTGGGAGGGGGCAGAGCGCCAACGCCTCGTCAGGCACACGGGGTGGCTGAGGTCCCCACCGACCCACCACCCCAAGCTCTGTCTCCATCCTCCTCACCATCAACAACGTTAGCACAGCTTCCTCCTAAAGAAACACCAAAAATGGGTCCAATTAACCCCAAATGTTGGAAAAAAAAAAAACCTACCTTAAACCACTTCCTGGAAAGGTTAAAGATTTCAAAAAATTTTTTAAAAACTCTCCACCACAGAATAATAACCCACTAGGGAGGGAATGGTAAGATATACTTGACCGGGCCGGAGCCTCCATAGCGACGTGCGACGGCCAGTGCATTGCCTTTGGCTCCCCATGCTCAACTACCCAGTCGGTGGACGAGGTAGGGGGGGCCATCGAGATAGTATTCACAAACCTAACCCTAACCCTAACCTAACCCTAACCCTAACCCTAACCCCCTAACCCTAACCCTAACCCCCTAACCCTAACCCTAACCCCTAACCCTATATACCAAACCTAACCCCACTAACCCTAACCCTAACCCTAACCCTAACCCTAACCCCACCCTAACCCTAACCATAACCCTAACCCTAACCCAAACCTTCCCCAAAAACGGAGCGAGGGAAACATGATGAAAGGGTCACACCAAGTGAAAACCACACTGAACAAAACCCACTCTGATCCCTCCTCCAAGCACCATCCTGGGGGGGTCTTGCTGCTCCAGCAGGCCGGCCCTCTGACTGACGCACCTTTTGCACCGGTCCAGACCCTCGCCCCACCCACAAAACCCCCCCTTCCTCTGAACGCGACTATAGCCCCCCAAACTGACTGGACTGCCCCACCCATCCCCCCTGACCCTAACCTTAACCTCCCTCCCCCCGGCCCTAACCTTAACCTCGACCCTAACCTTAACCTCCCCCCTCCCGGCCCTAACCTTAACCTCGTCCCTAACCCGAACCAGGGTAGGAGACCCCACCTGACCAAGACTGTTCCTGACCCGAACCTGGGCAGAAACCTTGACTTGACCATGACTATCCCCTCCTACACCACCCCTGACTCTGACCTTTCCACCATCACTCAACATTTTCACTCCTCAGGTTACCAACCCCAACCCGCTCCAACACACCATGCCCACCACAGAAGACGCTGAACAAGGCACCGAACCTCATCAACAGCACAACGGACCCTCACCTCACCTGCACCAGCCAACAAGAACCCCAAACCAAGTCAGTAGGCCTGCACACAATAAATTATAACCATGAACTACAAACCGCAACCCAAACCCAAACCTAACCCTGTCCGTGCCACTGACTTGGCGAGACGCTTCACCGCAAACTTCACAAGAATCATCATCCTGCTGTTGAACGAAGGCCTCCATCATCGACAACCTGAAAACAAGAGCACACACCGGACTCCCCACCAAAGCAACACCTCCACATCACGTAAAGTATACTTTAATCATGAAAATCTGTACAATTATCAAAAATAAACATCTGGACCTTTTTTCCAAGATTTCTGCGGCTGGCGGCGACGGCGGGATTCGAACCCGGGCCGCCCGCTTGACAGACGCCTGCCAATTCCACCGAGCCAAAGACCTGGACACTCCTCACTCAACAACCACCTCCATTTCACATACACATCAATTCTGGACCGAAAAAAATAAAAAATGAAAAGAACCTTCTCTGGAAACTTTACTCATCATACACAAAATCACTAAACCATAAAAAAAGAACTCTGTCTTTCACAAACAACCAAGGACAATTACTTCACTGCAAGACTTGGCCCAGCCAATGGCTTTACATCAACACCCACACACGACATCACCCTCACACCCCCTGTCACCTCCAATCAGAGCACACCGACCACTTTCCCTCCAAAATTTGAAATTCAAATGGACAAATCAACCTATCACAGCACGCTCACTCCCGACACTCTCACCTGATTCGATGATTGGCAGTCAGGGGAGGGACCTCACCCTCCCTCCCTTGGCTGCTATTTAACAGGCTGTGGATCACTCCCTCATTACCCTCTGATGAAGCAGCACTCCTGCGAAACGTCAGGGACCTCTACTCCTCTGCACTAGGAAACCTTGCTTTTTTAATTGTTTTTAGCAGTCCACTTGACTTCCAACAAGCACCGGATTGATTTTAACGATAAGTATTGAAATAAAAGCTAAGTTTTAACTATTGGTGGGGGGCTCTGCCAGCCTGGCTTCTTTTTAAACTGTTTTTCCCATTGGACATTGCTATCTCAGCAACCTCTCCTTGAGCACCTTTTGTTTAAGGGCACAAGCTGGAAAACATCCCCAAAAGGACCACCAGACTGAAAACCACCTCCACCCGAGGACCACACAAGCGCACCACGGCAGTCTACAGAACCTTTGGGCCTCCATCTTGAAGAGACAAGCTTGGTAAGAGCACCACCACCACAGAAAATGCATTCATACTTGTTGCAAGATAGTACTGGGCACAGGAGTAGAGCAGGGAGTGGTCCACAGACCACACACACACGCACATTCAGACAGCAGCACACGGCCACACATAGACAACAACCATTAGACCCATCCACCAGAAACATCTGTAAAGAATACTTCAAGTTAATACAAGCAATACATCACAAATTTATAATAAACAATGCACTTATCACACAAACATTTCCACCAGGCATGACAAGACAGGCAGCAAAATTGACAGCATTCATTAAACCATCTTCACCCACAGAAATTACCCGGCAGAAAGTACACGACAATACTACAAACTGGTTAAGAACTAACTTGTCAATTTTACTCCAACACTACTGCAAAATCATCAACACCCCACTTTCAACCACCTGCCACGATGGAGCCTTCCAAATAGCCATTGGCTGGGCCCGAAAGAGATACGGCAACCGGCTTTCAGAACGCACCATTCCAGCAGCAGAAGCAATCATCTACGACGACGACCATGAACCTCCTCCCAGCCCCACCCCCACCTCCTCCTCTGCTGAACTTGAAGAAGACTCTCTCCCACCCTCACCAGAACCACAACCCAGGACCCAAATGGACCAATTCACCTTGACTGACCCACCCGACAATGACATTTTAAACACTAACCTCCTCTCTCACTCTTCCCATACAGGTGCCGCCGCTCTTGGGTCCGGCCAGGCTGAGCAGCAGACCCCAAGCACGCCAAACCTTCCCCAAAAACGGAGCGAGGGAAACATGATGAAAGGGTCACACCAAGTGAAAACCACACTGAACAAAACCCACTCTGATCCCTCCTCCAAGCACCATCCTGGGGGGGTCTTGCTGCTCCAGCAGGCCGGCCCTCTGACTGACGCACCTTTTGCACCGGTCCAGACCCTCGCCCCACCCACAAAACCCCCCCTTCCTCTGAACGCGACTATAGCCCCCCAAACTGACTGGACTGCCCCACCCATCCCCCCTGACCCTAACCTTAACCTCCCTCCCCCCGGCCCTAACCTTAACCTCGACCCTAACCTTAACCTCCCCCCTCCCGGCCCTAACCTTAACCTCGTCCCTAACCCGAACCAGGGTAGGAGACCCCACCTGACCAAGACTGTTCCTGACCCGAACCTGGGCAGAAACCTTGACTTGACCATGACTATCCCCTCCTACACCACCCCTGACTCTGACCTTTCCACCATCACTCAACATTTTCACTCCTCAGGTTACCAACCCCAACCCGCTCCAACACACCATGCCCACCACAGAAGACGCTGAACAAGGCACCGAACCTCATCAACAGCACAACGGACCCTCACCTCACCTGCACCAGCCAACAAGAACCCCAAACCAAGTCAGTAGGCCTGCACACAATAAATTATAACCATGAACTACAAACCGCAACCCAAACCCAAACCTAACCCTGTCCGTGCCACTGACTTGGCGAGACGCTTCACCGCAAACTTCACAAGAATCATCATCCTGCTGTTGAACGAAGGCCTCCATCATCGACAACCTGAAAACAAGAGCACACACCGGACTCCCCACCAAAGCAACACCTCCACATCACGTAAAGTATACTTTAATCATGAAAATCTGTACAATTATCAAAAATAAACATCTGGACCTTTTTTCCAAGATTTCTGCGGCTGGCGGCGACGGCGGGATTCGAACCCGGGCCGCCCGCTTGACAGACGCCTGCCAATTCCACCGAGCCAAAGACCTGGACACTCCTCACTCAACAACCACCTCCATTTCACATACACATCAATTCTGGACCGAAAAAAATAAAAAATGAAAAGAACCTTCTCTGGAAACTTTACTCATCATACACAAAATCACTAAACCATAAAAAAAGAACTCTGTCTTTCACAAACAACCAAGGACAATTACTTCACTGCAAGACTTGGCCCAGCCAATGGCTTTACATCAACACCCACACACGACATCACCCTCACACCCCCTGTCACCTCCAATCAGAGCACACCGACCACTTTCCCTCCAAAATTTGAAATTCAAATGGACAAATCAACCTATCACAGCACGCTCACTCCCGACACTCTCACCTGATTCGATGATTGGCAGTCAGGGGAGGGACCTCACCCTCCCTCCCTTGGCTGCTATTTAACAGGCTGTGGATCACTCCCTCATTACCCTCTGATGAAGCAGCACTCCTGCGAAACGTCAGGGACCTCTACTCCTCTGCACTAGGAAACCTTGCTTTTTTAATTGTTTTTAGCAGTCCACTTGACTTCCAACAAGCACCGGATTGATTTTAACGATAAGTATTGAAATAAAAGCTAAGTTTTAACTATTGGTGGGGGGCTCTGCCAGCCTGGCTTCTTTTTAAACTGTTTTTCCCATTGGACATTGCTATCTCAGCAACCTCTCCTTGAGCACCTTTTGTTTAAGGGCACAAGCTGGAAAACATCCCCAAAAGGACCACCAGACTGAAAACCACCTCCACCCAGGACGTCCGCTGCATCTTCACAGTCTACAGAACCTTTGGGCCTCCATCTTGAAGAGACAAGCTTGGTAAGAGCACCACCACCACAGAAAATGCATTCATACTTGTTGCAAGATAGTACTGGGCACAGGAGTAGAGCAGGGAGTGGTCCACAGACCACACACACACGCACATTCAGACAGCAGCACACGGCCACACATAGACAACAACCATTAGACCCATCCACCAGAAACATCTGTAAAGAATACTTCAAGTTAATACAAGCAATACATCACAAATTTATAATAAACAATGCACTTATCACACAAACATTTCCACCAGGCATGACAAGACAGGCAGCAAAATTGACAGCATTCATTAAACCATCTTCACCCACAGAAATTACCCGGCAGAAAGTACACGACAATACTACAAACTGGTTAAGAACTAACTTGTCAATTTTACTCCAACACTACTGCAAAATCATCAACACCCCACTTTCAACCACCTGCCACGATGGAGCCTTCCAAATAGCCATTGGCTGGGCCCGAAAGAGATACGGCAACCGGCTTTCAGAACGCACCATTCCAGCAGCAGAAGCAATCATCTACGACGACGACCATGAACCTCCTCCCAGCCCCACCCCCACCTCCTCCTCTGCTGAACTTGAAGAAGACTCTCTCCCACCCTCACCAGAACCAC
>JAMOIN010000195.1:0-29179 GCA_024666655.1 Dascyllus trimaculatus | reverse complement strand
ATTGCAGAACAACAGGAACATTCAGCAGAAGAAATTTATGTGTTATTATGTCTTCTGCAGAATAAATGCTGAATGAAAAACCCGACTGGACTGTCATCAATGACCTCGTGCTCACAGAAGTGCACGTCCGTTACATCTGCAGTGTGGAGCTGCTCCACTTTGACTGAATCTCTTTCCTCCACCTTCAGAGTCTTTACCCGCTGACCAGCTGTTGTGTTCACGGAGCTGCTGCCGCATGAGTCCAGTCAAAGCTGTGGAGCCTCATTTCTGCTGCTGGAGCTCAACTAACAGCTGGAAGCAGAGTTTAAAGCGTCTTTTACTCACCTCCGGACGGAGAAAAGAAGCTGCGACACGACGACGGTGAAAGTGAAACTAAACTGAGACCAGGACGGGCCGTGACGTCACTGTTGTCAGGGCAACCAGTGGGCGTCCTGCAGACCCGGAGGCTGCTCTTCTAGGACCGTGGAGAGCCAAAGGAAGGAGCAGCAGGATCTCCATGGAGGAGCTGTGATGGTGAATCGTTGTGTTGCTGACCCTTATAAATGTCTCTGATGTCTTCATTTGGCAGCGGAGCTGTTGTTGAGCTGCTGAACTGAGAAAGCAGCGACGTCTAACTCATTAAAACGGTTTCATCTGATGACAGCTGGTTGGCTGATTTGTTTCACTGAGTCATAGGGAGATTCTGGCGGCTCCACATGAAGATAATTAACCACAGCCAGCAGATGAATTCATTTTTCATCAGGTGATAGAAGTTTGTTGAAATGATGTCTGTGTGTCACTACGTCAGGTAGAGATAAGCTCCAGAGTGAACGTTTGTTTTACAGTTTTAATGATGACAATAACAACAATGCCAGGTCATATATATAAATAAAAATAAAAAAGAACTGGAACAAGAGTAGTGTTTTACATTTTCACTCAACACAGCAGGGGGATGAGCACAGAAGGGACAGTTTGGCTCGTAAGGAAGGAAGCAGGGACAAGCTTAGACTCTTGCAGTCAGTCCACTAAGTTCCAGTGTAGATTTTTTTGGGGGGGTCCAGACCAAGTCAGAAGTCAGACGGGTCACGGAGCCAAAACCAACAGGAAGTAGAGCAATAAGTTTTCCACGGGTGTATTTTAATTTTAATTTCCATTTACAAACACATCTAATTAAATCAGATAACAGATAATGGATGATGAATTAGGGCCGTTTTCAGTTTTTCATTTTGTATTATCACTGAAAAAAAGGGAAAAGGTTTATTTTTCCTTTTTTTATTTTGAAATCTCAAAATAAGAAAACGAATGTCCACGACGGACCGAAGTCCATAGTAATAATCTGATCCCAGTACGTTCCATGAAACAACGTAATAACCACATAAAGACAACCTAAGAAGATTTGTTTTCAGGTTTGCTTTGGCGCCATCTACTGAACCAGATGCTCGGACCTCCAGATGGAGCACAAACAACCAACGAGTCAGAGAAAAGTCAGCAGCTCATCTGTGAAGAAATGAGCAGGGAGCCGGTGGAGACCCTTTGAACCCAGAGGAACATTTACTTCTGGTAGGAAGACGCGCTGCTGCATTCAGGATCATGAGGAGTTGGTTTAAAGACTTCTTTGGGAGGCCTGAGAACAGCGTTACAATCATCCTGTCTGCTGGAAATAACAGCAGCAGTCAGAGTTCCAGGGTCTTCCTCCGACAGGAACGTTTCTGGTGATGTTTGTCAGCTGAACCAGAGGACAGATCTCAGTCACTGATGACACAGAGCCTCTTTGTTTCATTGTTTGGCTTCAGCTCTCAGGTCCTGCTTCCATTTTCACCAACGATGAGCAGTTCTGTTGCTGCTGAGTCCTGTGGTCCTTCAAAATAAAACAATTTAATAGCATGTAAAGTTACAAATGCCAGATGTCGACAATGCTTCCTGTTACGCAGTTCAAAATAAAAGTTGTGATTGTAGTTACCTACTGTGTCCACTAGAGGGAGAGTAAACACATGATTCTACAGGGTGGTGATAAAACTGTTCCTGCAGTGTCTCTAAATAAGTTTGTGACAAAACATGACAGAATAAATACACAATATAATAAGTTAACATGATAAATACATTATAAAACAAAAGAACAACAATCAAAACACATAGAAACACAAATTAAAAGTAGAAAATCTGTCAAACATCTGACTTTATTTAAATACAGATTTTCAGTTGACTGAGACAAAACCAAGACTGTAGTATTTGTTCAATGTCACCAGACCACTTTAAATATTTTAAATGTCCTTTTTATTAATGTACATCCATACATCTGTTAACATTATAAATAATAATACACTAAAATACTAACAGGAATGAAAGCAGGATGATGGTCAAACAGTTGTACGTCTGTAAAAATGGAGTTAAAGAGACATATTGTGGAATTTGTTCAACACACTGTCAAATATAAAGGTGGACATAACAGCAGAGTAAGACTTCAGATATTTACTGTCAGCATTAAAAGAAGGAAACCATGAAGAAGCTCCAGAGAGTCTCTGTGTGTCAGCGCTTCTATAGAAAACACAGCAGGACAGAAAAAGTCCAAACAGCACATCTGGAAGAGACACGAGCAGTTAGTCTCCAGAGCTGATGGAGGCTGTTTGTTAGTACAGGTGAGTTCTAGTTAGTACAGGTGAACCAGTGTTCTACTACCTCCTGATACAGCAGGAAGGTCCACAGCGCTACGCTGCACTGACAACATAAATACAACCAACAAGACATGAAACTAAATAAACAACAAATAAAAACACCCTGATCCAATAAACAAACACGTCCAGGGTTCTGGGTTGTGTTTATTGGTTATGATTTCTTGGGTCATTTACTTGAATTTCTTTGTTCTTCCGTTAAAGTTTTTCACCTGTAATGACACTGGGAAACATTCAAATAAAAGAGGGAAAAGAAATACACCTGAATCCTGGTCATTTGAGTGAATTCCGGTGTAGCTTCCTGATGCGAGCTGCCCTTTCTAGTGAGGGCCGCAGCCTCCACCTCACAACAGTGAGAATCACTTGCCATATACGGACCAGATATTGAGGCAAACCTCTACTGAGTAATTTCATAAATAGCTTAGAATGATTTACTCTATCAAATGCTTTTGTGGCATCAATAAAGCACAGAAAAACAGAGGTACTCAGGCCAAGATATTTTCCAACTATTTCTTTTAGAGCATAAATGCACATATCTGTTCCATGCTTGTTCTTAAAGCCAAATTGATTATCACTTGTTAAGACAAACATTTCCAGTCTACTGTACAGAATAATCTCTAACACTTTGGAGAGAATACTGGCAAGAGCAATTGGCTTTAATGACAGGAACTAAAACAACAGAGATCATACAATCAGGTAAAACTCCATGAATCAGAAACCCAGTGAAACACATTGATAGTAGAGGACATAACCTACAGCTTGCATATTTCAGATGTTCTGCTGTTATACTGTCGAGCCCACAGGCTTTGTTATTTTCGAGCATCCATATTGCACTATATATTTCACTAGTACGGACTACCATGCCTTCAGTCATATCAACATTGTCAATGACAGTATTCTCACTTTTAACACAGTTGAATAGGTCACCATAATGTTGGCGCCATAATTCCACAATATTCTTTGATCCACACACACCTTCTATATTAGAAGCCAGAGGAGCTTTAGCATTATTCATGACTTTGACCTCATTCCAGAATTCATAATAATCATTACTCTGAAGTCTTCTGGCCAGGGAATTAGCTCTCATTGTGTTTTCATTTCTTTTAACGTAACGAAGAGTATTTTTAAATTTGGCATTAGTGGCTCTTCTAAGCTCAGATAAGAACCCCTGTCTCGGCTTTCCTGCTTCATTCCATAGTTTGAATGCTTCTCTGGCTTCAGCATGTTTCTCTGCCACAAATTCATTCCATCCAGGTTTAACATGTTGACTGTTGGTTTTTCGTTTCTGAAAACACACATTACTGTCCTTCAGAACATGCATGACTCTCTCATACAGTGTGCAGAGTTCACTATAATGTTGCTCCTTTTTACAGTTAGGATCAATGCATGTGACTGCCTCCCTTGGTAGTTGTTTCCTCTGCAGCAACACATCTGTCATTTTTGAGTATTTATTAATGTCATATTCAGTAACTCTGTGCCAATCAGTTCTGTGTGTACGCCTGTCCACTGCTTTTTCTACACCCACTGGTACATAGTCAACATTTACAGAAATACCTAAAGGTATATGATCAGACACAGCATGAGTATACAAAATCTCAGTATGACTAAAGGACGCATGGGCATCTGCCGTGCAAAGACAGTGATCCAGCCAAGAGGTGGAATGCCAAGTTTCACTAATAAAGGTAAAGCTGCTATTTGGGAGGAGCACTTTGCTTGATAAAATTATACCACTGTCTTCACAAAACTCTGTTTTCCAAAAACAGAAGAATTGTCTGATAAGTCAGCATTGAAATCTCCAATCACAGAGACACAAGTAGAGTCACTATCTTCAAAGAAGGATTTCAAAAATGCTAGTTTGCTTAAATATTCGTCTTCTAGTTGATATGACTCATGTGGCATGTAAACATTTAAGATTGAACATTTCTTATCATTAAAATTAACTTCCACCCCAATAGCCCAGTCAACATTAAGTCTTAAAACTTTAACCACTGGATCATTTATATGTATATATATGGACATACTTATAAATGTTGAGACCTGCAGTGATAAAGTGCTCTGAGTTATTTGGTCCTAAAGGTTTATGAGGTCGTCTCCTTTCTCCTGCTGCTGTTACGTGTAGAGCAGAACTAGTCAGAACACAGAGGGATGTACATTCTACACTGGGATTTAAAACCATGTCAGCGTCTGAAGCTGTTCATGTTTACGGTGGACAGACCTGCTGGGACTGGACAGATGTTCTCCACCTGGACAGTTTCCACAGGATGAATTAACAGCCCTGAACTCCAATGATCAGAATGATCCTCTGACATCCAGACAGAGAGGAAGAACTGAAGCACACAGAAGCAGGAAGGACGAAAGCAGCAACAATAAATCCAACCTGAACCAGTGAAGCATCAAACATTTGTAGTGCAGAATCAAATCCAAGCAGACTCCACATTAAAGGCTGTGGAAACCTCCAAAGAAGCTCACATTAACCTCTGAGGAAGCAGCTGCTCCTGAACATCCAACACATCCCCAGCAGTCATCAGACAGACGGAGGCCTCCAGTCGTCTCTGGACCCCCACAGGACAGAAGCAGCTCCTCCACCCTCAGCTGACTCTTCATCACTTCCTGTCCAGTCAGAGGCCGACAGAGGACCACCAGGTGACCTGCTGACAGGTGATGTCCATCATCATCTGGCCTTTGGTCTGAGGCTCTTTGTGTGGAACTGATCCCTTAAAACTGACCCAGAGACCAGAAACACATCCTGGATTTATTCACATCAACAGGACAGTTAAGGACCCTGGAAATAACTTAGAGGGACATTTTCAGGGTTTCTGCTTTATTTCACTTTAAATTCACTTTAAACTGAGCAAAAAGAAAAACCATTCATTTATGGAATCCAGCAACCATCATTTAGATCAAAGTGGACGAATTTAATGGTGTTGAAGAGGAAAAGAATCAGCTGTGATGGAAACATGAAGGAACAATGTCAAGAAGAAAAGACTAAAATGAGCAACTAGACTTTTACTTTCCAAGATAATGATGTGAAACTGTGACTTGGCTTTTGGTGCTTTTATTAAATCTGTCTTTAACTGTTATGCAATCATAAAACATACATGATCAGTCCCTCCAGGATTTCGCGGGCGTTTTTCCAGATTGTTGCTCCTGAATTCGCGGCAGCTTTTCTAAAAAGTTGTGATGTTTTAAGCGTATTTGTGTCGATGAAATTGCGGGAGACAGTAAAAAATTGCTTAAGAGTTGCATTTTTTCTTTGTTTTGTATAAAACATTAAAAATGTTAAGAGTTTAAAAAGTTAATTTCACATCCTGGCACACACTTATTCACACACACGCTCACAGCTTAATGAATCTAACTGACCTTCATTGTTTCAGTGCTGCCACAGATCTGGATCAGCAGCTTCATCACGGTGGTTTGTCTGGTCTGTGGTCCGCTGGTTTCACCCATTCTCCTGATATGTTTACGGTAGAAAAGTGTTTGTCAGTGGATGGTTTTGGTTTGTGTTCCACCTCAATATTCCACGGGGTGAAAACAGTTTAGCTCCGCTTTGGTGAAGAACATCAGGGAATTGTTTTTGGTCTTTAGCAGTATTTTTTGTTGGTAAGTGAGAGATATTACGGTCGCACATGTCTGCATCTTCAAACTATATACAAGAAAGTGAATTCGGTGACGTACGTTCATTACGTTTGCACTGGGGACTGCTATGATGAGAAGCCCCTGACTGTAGTGTGCAGTTCGGGAGCTCAGCGTTCAACTTTACTTCATTTTGCAACAGTCTGATGACAGTCTAACCCTCATCCTGCAGCGTATCTAATGCAATTCAGACTGGAACCAAATACAGGTTTGCGACTATGCTAGGAGCAGAAGACGGAGCTTGTTTTTACTGTGAAGATGTTCACTGATAGAACCACAACTAAAGTCAGAGCCAGTGAGAACAGCAACGACAAACCAAAGGTCCATGGAAGCCCTGAGGACCAGTTCAGCTGTTCAATGCACTTTAATGAAGTGAAGCCTGAAGCTAAGCCTCCTGTTTCCAGTCAGGATCAAGGTCTGACTGTGTTTTCCATCAGCAGCAGTCTGTGTGTGTTACACTTGTAAGAATGACGCTGTAGTCAGTCCTTTGTGTCGCATATTCATTTGTTATTCCTGTGGAAATGATGACAAACAGAGCATCTTAACGTCTGTGCTGCTTCACTTTACTTGTGCTGTCTGACGTCTCACTCTATCAGTGACTGGCACAATTCACAACACGTTACAGGTTTATCAAATCAAGAACATTCAAATTACAGCTATGAAATCATGTAACAGTCCATCCTGTAAACAACATTTTCCACCAACACTATTTATTATCAAAGAACTTCACTTATTCTGTCATGAACTGTTTCACCTTTTTAACTAAACCTTAACTGTCTTTAACACATCAGTATTTATTATTGTCTCTGTCCTACTTCATGTTGTTTAAAAATAACAACATAACCTACTACTCTTATTTTGAAATGTACAGGATCAGCCATGTTCGATATACCGTTCCGCTTTTATTCTGAAAACGCACCGGAAACTGAATAACGGTCAAACCTGCAAAGCGCGCGCGGGCTTCATCATTGTTAGCATTCACTCATTCACACACACAGATAAAGCTTTAACTCCTTGCAGCTCGTTTGTTGGCCACAGCTCTCATCCCTGCTTGTGATTTTATCTCCGGCTGCTTCTTTTCTCCGTTAGAAGACACTTTTAAAGCTCGTTGTCAACTTTATTAGCGCCGCGTCGCCGTAGTGAGCTAGCACTCGTTCAGACGGACTCACTGGTCTCCGTTCAAAGTCAAATCAAATCACCGTCTATCACAGTCACAGTCTGAGGCTTTACATGTTATATTAGTGTAATATTTCCTTCTGGTTGTGATTTCTGGAGGTCTTACCTGTGGAAATGAGAACAAACAGAGCATCTTAACGTCTGTGCTGCTTCGCTTTACTTGCGCTGTGTGACGTCTCACTCTATCAGTGACTGACGTCAGCTTCTGGTCCCTGCAGCACACAGCTCCACCTACTGGCCGGGTACTGCAACTACGTCAAATGGAATCAGACCTGCTGGAAAATGAATGAAATCACACCGAGACACTAAAACAGTCATTAGAACATGTTTTAAAGTCCTTTAGCTGTTTCTCATGAATTCACATTTTAAATGGGGGCAACATATTTTCATCAAGTCTTTTTAATCATGTCTCTGAAAACACTTGTGACGTGTCCAGAAACACTCGGTGCCACATGTGCAGCAGAACAGCTGTGATCAGACCAACATGGACATTTCTTTGTCTTTTCTTCCTGCTGGACTTGATGCTGTCAGATGCAGATGTTCCACAGCTGATTCTGATGTTTCAGGATAAAAAGCTGCTTTTCCCTCACAGCCTTTTCCACAAATCCTTCTCACAGCTTTTCTCTGCTGTTTCTATTTCGATTGTCTTTGATTGTTTCATTATTTCATGATTGTAAAATAAAAGCATAAAGATTCACTTGGTTATTTAACTCCTGAAATCGTTGACGGAGCAGCGCTACACTTCTATGTTCCTCATCTCTGATACCAGAACTAAACATGTCTTCAACTCAGATCATCTGCTTTTAAATGAGGCAGCAGCAAACATCACAACAAACCATGAGACAACGTTCAACAAACTCATGCAACTGATGTCCTTCAGAACCATCACAGTCTGTTTTAGTCTCACATTAAAGCTGATTACTGACAACTACAACCTGAACGTTACTGTTTCAGTCCCGTTTCAGTTTCCTGAACGTTGACGTCAACCAGTTGATTAACTTCATGTCAACATCACAGCAACACAACACACTTCAGTGTTTACTGGATGCTGAGTCTCTTCTCTGGTCAACACACACAAATAAAGGGAACAACTTCTGGCCTTTACTCAACACATTACATCTGATGCTAAAGTTCCACATGAAGTGCATTAAAAGCGGCACCAATAAGTAAATCAGCATTTAGTGAGTGAACAGCTGCCCAGTCCTTCCAGAGTCTGTTGGTCCAATCAGCTGAAGGTCCCAATGACTGAAGAGAAAACTGATGAAAACAAACCTAAAAGCAGCTCTGAGCTGGTTTGTTCTTCATTTCATGGAGCCCAGCTCTGAGCTGATGCTCATTCATTACATCCAGCACATGAATTCAACTCCTGACGATGATCAAAACTGTGTGAGTCGTTCACTGTCAGGATGAGTCATGTTGATCCTCAACGGGCAAAGACAGTGGACGACGTCCAGTCGATCACATCGATCAGTTATTGATCTGTTGATGCACATTGATGTCTCTCAGGAGTTGTTGAGGTCTTCAGCAGTCAGAGGAGTCCTTGTGTGTTGTTGAATGAACTGATTCATCATCTAGTGTTTTACCTTAATAAGAACACAGAATAAAATAAATGCAACTGTATTAATTAAATCCAGATATTTAAAATAAAAATAAACAGGACATTGAAATAAAGATTTTAATCAATTAAACATTTGTTTAATTTATTGAACTAAGAAAAGCATCCTTTAACATCTTCCTGTAAAATGACTTATTTGTATTAAATTTAGGAGCAGAGTAAAGGTTTGACAATAAAGATGAATCACTGATGAATCTTTAACCACATAAACTAAATGATTATATGGAAACAGATTTACAGCTAATGTTAGCATCAGACATGTTTCTGTCTATAAAATAAACTGGACATGAATAAAAAACGGCTGCACAGTGAAATATATGAAGTACATTTGCATATATGCATCATAATTATGTTTACATGTGTTTACAGACCGGACAAGCAACGTTTACATGTTACCTCCTACAAAATAAAAGCCTTCATTTGTTTAAATAACGTGATTTCAATAATATGATTTTAAAAATGTAAACCCAACTGTCATAAGTGTTAGCTAGCTGCTCCACTTGCTCTAAATATTTAGTTGTCGTCTTTGTCAAGCCCAAATGAAAAATGAATCCATATTCTAGCTGGTTACGAACCTACAGCCGCATCCCTGGAGGGACCAGCAGGGCTAGCTGAGCTAGCGGAAGTGCTAACGAGCTTCTGCTCTGCCACGGATCGCTTTATTACCGCAACCTGAGTGGTTTTTAAAATAAATCCTCTACAAGACACAGAGCTGTAGTTCCGTTTTAGTTTCAGCTCTCATGTTTCTCTGTGTGACTGTGTCTGACGTCCTCTAATAAAATCCTCCTGTTCACTGGGAGCTGCAGCGAACCGCAGCTTCATGTAGCATCATATCAGAGCAGGGGGCGTTTCTGCCCTCTAGCGGCCACAGGCGGTAACTACAGTATTGGTGAATGGAAAGCTAGCGACAGCATACATGAGCAGCACTTCCTGTTGATGCTTCAGCGTAAAACTATCAGAATTCCATCGTTTTAATATGTGAAAACGTGATTTTGTCAGACTTAGAAGGATTGCCAGCATAAACTATGTTATGTTTAACGGCCGCTAACTTTTCCATCTGCGGTAAATAATTTTGCTGTAGTCTAAGGAGCCTCCAAACGGAAAATGAACACATGTTGAAGCTAATTATGAATCTACAGGCGCATTCAGAACAGGAAGAGTTAGCCGAGCTAGCGGAAGTGCTAACAAGCTCTTTCAAGGACACAGATCGTGTTATTAAGGAAATGTAAGTAGCTTTTAAAATTAATCTAGAAGAGACAGAGCTGTAGCTGCATATTAGTATGACTTGTTATGTGTTACTGAGGGATTGTTTCCCCCAATAATCGTGAATCAGTTTCTCTATTTAAAGTATGTAACGAGCTAGCTCTAATGCTACGTATGCTACAACCATAGCCTGTTACAGTGGTCAGCACCTTTTAAACAGATGCTGGTTGTAGCGCTGAAGCTAGCTTGTCACAGCTCGTAATTAGCTGCTAGCTCGGCTAACACTGCCGTCACAGATGCAGTTGTAGATTCATAATTATCTACATTATGGATTAATTTTCTGTTTGGACGTTACTGAGACTAACGAATATAATTAGAGCAAGTGGAGAAGTTAGTGGTCGTTAAATACAACTTACGTTACATCGGCGATCCTTGTTAGTCTCCTGAAATGACGTAGTAATAATTTCTTTAAAATAAAATACAAAAATGATGCTTTTACCTTGAAGGAGCTCCAGAAAGTGCTGCTCGTGTGTGCTGTCGCCAGCTTTCCCTTTAATAATACTGTAGTTACCGCCTGTGGCCGCTAGAGGGCAGAAACGCCCCCTGCTCTGATATGATCCATCCTATAGGAGGCTGAGTTTAGCTGCAGCTACTTGCTGCTAATGAACAGCTGGACAGCAGCAGAGCTAACACACTGATACGGATCGTTTTATTAAGGGAACGTAAGGAGCTTTTAAAATACATCTGGAAGAGACAGAGCTGTAGTTGTATTTTACTCTGAGATGTAATGTAGAACTGTTAGGGTCTCTGGTTATTTCTGTTGTCTTATTGAGATTCAAACGGTAAATGAATCTATTGTGTGGCTAATTATGAACCTACAAGAGGTTTAATGTCGTCACCGGCAGCGTTAGCCGAGCTAGCAGTAATGCTAACAAGGCTCTCCACTGGTACTGATTGTTTTCTAGCTGTAAATTTAGCAGCATTCAGAGTAAATTAAGTCATCTGTAGCGATCTACAGGCTACAACCTGAGATACTGATGTGTAGTGGTCAGAGCACGTTTCGATGTCGCTCCTTCACAATAAAATCATTCTACTTTTTTTAAAACAAGCATTGTGACATGACTTTGTCTGACTTGATGTAGTGGATGCAACGTTTATATAAGACAACAGACTGATGGTATTAACAGGAGACGCCATTTAAAGTGAATAAAGTAGGTTTGTGTAGCTTCAGCTAGTTGTGGCTAACAGCTGGAAGCTAATCAGACACTCACAAAGACTGCAGATGTGAACCAAGCTGGAATTAGCGCTAACTAGCTTCTCACACTGGCTCTGGTTATTCTTTGTTGTTGAACCAACAGAAAAAAAGAGATGATATTTCCATCACTACCACCTCTAACAAGTGTGATTTTATTTAAATCAATCATTTCATTGAAGTGAATTCATAAAAAATAAAAGTCAGATTTAAAAGTGTTTCAGTTTGACACATTTGACCAGCAGAACCTTGATGGAGCAGCTTGTTATTATCTACATACAGATGTTGAACAACACAGTCCTGAGCTCCAGGTGATGTTGATCATCTCCAGTTAATCCAGATGAACTGTGGTTCACCTTTAATAAGTGGAGCTCACCTGTGACGACCATCAGAACCAGAAGAAACACAACAGCGTGCTAACAGTCTCTCCTGCTAACACACAGCTCTTATCCATCACACAGGACAAGCAGATTGATTGTGCAGCAGAACAAGGAGCCCAAACATCCAGCAGAGTCATCAAGAACTTCCTTCATCCACAGGAAGAAGCAGGAATCCTGCAGCAGATGATCTGGACCCACAGAGTCCTGATCTCAGTCCGTCAGTCTGGATTCTATGAAGAAGACACTGAAACAGACTGAATGCACTGAACAACTGTGTCAAAGTCTCCCAGATGCTCCATGAAAAACATCCCAGCATGGTCACATATAAAGAAGAGAAGCAGCACATGAACAAACATCATCTCTTGTAGGACTTCATTTGTAACGGAGCTAAAAATCCTCCATATGTTTACAGTCTGATGCTCATTTCTTCCAGTTCTATGAACGGACCAAACACTTTTCTCCTGGATCAACTGTTGTTGCTTCATGACTCTGAGCTGTTATCAGTCATTTTACTGAGCCTCCACTGAAACATGCAAACCACAATAAACAGTGATGACCAAAGTAGAAACATGTCCGTCTGGTCTGTTAACAGCATGGACAGTTAGAGTCTCTCTGTCCTGTCACAATAAAAGCATGTTGAGATGTGGAAGCGTCAGGATGATCATTACATGGAACCAAACATGAAGAAGAGCTCCACAAACACATCATGTGAAGTTGTAGAAAACACTGCTGGCTGCTCTTTGCCTCCACATAAAGTGTCGTCTTATTGATGATGTAAAAACAAAGACAGTCTAATGAGGTAAAAATCACAGCTGCTTTAAACTCATGTCTCTCCATCACACTACTGATGATCAGGATTAGTGGCTGCACTCCACCCAGTATCTTCATGTCCTCATCCATCAGCTCCTCCCTGATGGTCACATGACCACCTGACTGACCCTGGGTCCCCAGATGTCAAAGTGCTTGTGTTCCTTAAAGGGTCTTCTGTCCACCATGTTGTTGCTGCAGAGTGTGAAGAACACCAGAGCAGAGAGCAGACGTCATCCTCCAGGAAGACCAGCATCAGCTCATCTGTCCACTGACTTCTCTGAACCCACTGATGAATGTTTGCTCACCGCACAGAGTCCATGGAGGAGCTGATGGAGAGCAGCTGCAGGAACACATCTGTGGAAGCTTCTGGAAAATCCTCCTGTTCACTGGGAGCTGCAGCTCCAACCTCAGAGCAGGAGGCGTTCCTGCCCTCTAGTGGCCACAGGCGGTCACTGCATTAATGTTCCAACACATCATGTTTTTAATAGAGAGAAAAGGCTGACAGCACCTGGTATGAGTCTGTTCTCTGCATGATGTTTTGCACCAAGTCATGGAAACACTCAGTGCAACGATCACACAGTCAGGCCAAAGAAAAGAGTCCAGTAGTTTATTGTGTCAGTACAGATCAACAGAAGAACCACATCCAGCATCTGAGGGTCCAGGTCACACCAGAGTCAGCATCTCATACAACCATGAGTTCATTCAGCCAAATATACCATCACATCCGTCTTCCATAGACGGAGACGTCACTCCTCCTTGGAGAGCTGAGGCAACACATGAGCAAGCAGATGCAGCCTTCTGCCAAAATATATCCAGAATATAGAAAGATACACTTTTTCTACACACTGAAGCAACTCAGCTACACAAAATGCACAAAACTATGTGGGTCCATGAACTGGTGAGAAATCTGGAAGAAAGTACATGCTGAGGATTAGAGTGGCAGCATCACAGTCAGAAATAGAAGCAGAACCTTTGTCATGAAACTTACTAGTCCATATGATGCTGGTAGTGATGAGAGAGAAACAGGCGATGACGTGCAGCAGATGCTCGGCCAACAGCACACTCAGGCTTTTCTTGTTTTTGAGATCAATAAAACACTAATCAATATAAATATCCATATAAACATGTGTCTGTCTGTTCCGTCTCATGTCAAACACCATTCAAAGTGTGAATGACCATAAACTGTGTTGCTGTTAAATGACCTGAACCAGCTTCTACATTAAACTGATGAACATTAAAGCATCATGTTTCAGTTTCTCTCCCTCATTTTCATCTGAACACCTGTTAAACTCTGGAATCAGTCGTCTTCTGCCCCGACGTTGTTCCTGTGTGACGAACCAGCTTATATATGCAAACACAAATGAACATTTTGCTCTTTCTGGCTGTGATCTGTGTTTCTTCCCATCCATGACGTCACTGTGGACAGACTGAAGCTGAGGTTAATCCTGCACTGACACCTGCTGCTCACCTGCTTCAACTACAACACAAACATTAAAGGACCACTTCATCCAATTTACTAAACAACTCCTGGATTTCAGGAGAAGTTCAAGGTACTTGGACTTTACTGGACTGTTTCCATTTGAAGCAGCTTTATGTTTTTACTTCTCCACCTGTCAGAGGAAACGACTGAACTTCTTACTCCATGACATCACATCTGTCCAACAGCTTGAGTGACTCTGAGGATGATCATTTTTACATGGACATGATCCACTAAACTGGAAACACAAGTTAAGATAAAGTCCTGACAACAATCAGCCATGATAAGTGTGCAGATAGACTTTATTTAAAGGCATTTAAAGAGAAACCAGAGAATATCAGAGACCTGGAAGCTTCTGAACACGAGGAACAGACTGAAGGTGAAGAAGAGAGAAACCAGCAGCAACATTTAGTGGAGCTCACAAAGGTCCAAAGATGTTCACACTAAATCTGAACTCTGAGCTCAACAAGCTGCTTCTGGAGCACCGAGGACTAAACTGGATTCATCTCCAGAGCTGTTTGTCGCCTCAACATGACGTCATCTAAACCACTAACATGGGCTTCATTCAACTCTCTGTGGGCTCCAAGGCTTCCAGGACTCTTTGTTCTCATCAGCTCAATGTGTTGCAGGTAGAGAAGCTCAACAACTTTGACTGCAGCTGGAAATAGAAAGTCCACTCAACTAGAATCCTGCTCTGACACAAACATCCTGAAACTTCCTGACACTCTGACATGCAGGCTGCCCTCTGAACCGGACATCAGCCTCCAACGGATCATGTCTACTGTAAAATATGGACAGGGTTCCATTAGGGATGCAAACACTAAGGATAGATTCCGGCCAGAGAATCCTTTTATCAGCTTTTGCTTCAAATATATTAAGAGTGAAGCAGCTTTGAAAGGAGAGAAGCAGCGATCTGAAAGGAAGAGCAGCTCTTTATTGATGGGAGAAGCTGCTGCCATGATGAGGACAGAGACATGGTTCATTCAGCTCCATTCATCTGGACTTAAAGCTGCTTTGGTTTCAGTGGATCAAAGACTCTGAAGTGGAAGTTCAGTCACATCTAGGAGGAACTATCAGGACATGGAGCTGCTCATGTTTCTTTCAATGACTGCTTTATTAAAGATGTGTTCTTAGTCTGGATCAGAGAGACGGATCAGAACAAGTCCAGGAGTTTTTCTGGATTTTCAGTGAACCAAACCAACAGAAGACACTTTAATGTTGATGATGTTTGTGTTCTAACGTCTCTGAGTCTCATTAAATCATCCAGACGGTCTGTTTCCCACCATGACGGTAAAAAACAGAAGATGAAAGTGGACTAGAAGAGAGAGCGAGTAGAAGTGGAAGAACACTAGTAGATGAGTGTTGGGGGTCAGCGCCCTCCAGTGGTCCCAGTGAGTAACTGCAGCTCTGTCCATATGAATACTGGCCTCACTGGGCGGGACGTTCTGCAGGAGACTCCACTGAAGTTCAACATCAGAGTTTGGTTCCTGGACGTGTTTGTTTATTGGATCAGGATGTTTTTATTTGTTGTTTATTTAGTTTCATGTCTTGTTGGTTGTATTGATGTTGTCAGTGCAGCGTAGCGCTGTGGACCTTCCTGCTGTATCAGTAGGTAGTAGAACACTGGTTCACCTGTACTAACTAGAACTCACCTGTACTAACAAACAGCCTCCATCAGCTCTGGAGACTAACTGCTTGTGTCTCTTCCAGATGTGCTGTTTGGACTTTTCCTGTCCTGCTGTGTTTTCTATAGAAGCGCTGACACACACAGACTCTCTGGAGCTTCTTCATGGTTTCCTTCTTTTAATGCTGACAGTAAATATCTGAAGTCTTACTCTGCTGTTATGTCCACCTTTATATTTGTCAGTGTGTTGAACAAATTCCACAATATGTCTCTTTAACTCCATTTTTACAGACGTACAACTGTTTGACCATCATCCTGCTTTCATTCCTGTTAGTATTTTAGTGTATTATTATTTATAATGTTAACAGATGTATGGATGTACATTAGTGAAAAGGACATTTCAAATATTCAAAGTGGTCTTGTGACATTGAACAAATACTACAGTCTTGGTTTTGTCTCAGTGAACTGAAAATCTGTATTTAAATAAAGTCAGATGTTTGACAGATTTTCTACTTTTAATTTGAGTTTCTATGTATTTTTTTATTGTTGTTCATGTGTTTTATAATGTATTTAACATGTTAATTTATTATATTGTGTATTTATTATGTCATGTTTTGTCACAAACTTATTTAGAGACACTGCAGGAACAGTTTTATCACCACCCTGTAGATGTATAGAAACCCAAATTAAAAGTAGAAAATCTGTCAAAAATCTGACTTCATTTTAATATATTCATATTATAAAAGATGTCATAAGCATATTGTTGGAGCCATTTCAGTTCTGAACCAGTGAGTGGTGCTGTGATTCATTTACGTGTGTATTTGAAGGCCACACTAATTGCCACAGGTGTGGCGCAAATCAGAGTTGAATTGTTTTTGACCGTGGCGTGAGGTGGCGAAATGTTGTATGGATTTTGCTCTTTTGTTAATTTTGATGAACTCCTGAAAGGTAAATAAATGAACGATACATTTGTGCATAATTTTGAGTTTGGACATTACCTTATTTGGAATATAGATTCTATTGGTGCATTTTAATAATTTTTGGGACCGCGAAGGAGTAGAGCAGCAAATGTCAGAGTAGCCACAAGCCACGAGTACTAAACACGATCGAATTTGCGTCAACACATATAGGGCTTAGAAAAAAGATCTGACCAACCCTGATGTACTCTGAGGGCCTGGAACTGAAAGTTTTCAAAAGCATTGGCTCCCTGGATGTTTAAAATGAAATAACACACCAAAAATATTGATCAAAATAACATGTCAGTTGTCTCAAATTAGGAAAAATGAGTTAAAAATGGCCCAAAATCACATAAAAATGCTCAAAATGATGCAAAAATATTCCTAAATTAGACAAAATGACTAAATCATTGTTGAAATTTACACAGAAATTGTCCAAAATGACTCAAAAAGTACTGAAATGAAACAAAAGTTGTCCAGAATCACATTAATTAGCTGATCTGTCCTGAATAACTCCACAGTTGGCCTAAAGGAGTCAAAATGTGTCTAAATGACAGAAAACTGATTAAAATGCTCAGAGATTGAAAGTGACTTGAATATTGTCCAACATGCAGTAATTAGTGATGTTCAATCCCACTGATTTACTTTCTGATCCAATACTGAGTAAAACTCAGGCTGGTGTCTGTAATACTGATCTGATACTGATACTTTGTGCAAATACACCTAATGTGTCTGGTAAACCTACCTTCAACCTTCAACCCTGTCACCAAGTTGTTTGTCAACATAAAGGCTTTCCGTGGATTCCAACACAACCCCTGCCGTCTCCGAGTGCTACATAACGGGAAGATCCACCTCTTCTCTACACCACTGGAGGCTGAAGAATTCTACAACAGCATCCAGCCGCCGGAGTAAACTCAACAGGTATGTGTGAGCCAGCGATCTGGACGCTGCGCCGCTGGAGACTTTTTCACTGCTGTGACACACTGAACTCTTAGAGAGAGTAAAATAACCACCACAATGTTCAATATAAGTTAAAACAGTTGTAAGTGGGCTGTGTTTTTGTTCATGTGTTCAGTAATGTTCACCGTACAAATGATGGTTTATATCACAGCATCTGGGTCATGCTGTATAATGTTATAGACCTGAAGGGAGAAACACTAATAGAGTTTTAAGTGCACAGGTTATTTTGGCTTGAACTTGGGTCGGGTCACGTTGACTAGTTGTTCCTCAAGAGTAGTGGACCAACGTTCCCCAGAAATAAATCAGGGGAAAGGGACTGCATTTCAGATGCAGGAATGCAAGGGCCAGGTTCTGTTTACGTTCCTACGGGAGGGGAGGGAGGAAGTGGGTTTACACATGCACCGATTAGCCTTTTTTTTTGTTTGTTTGTTTGTTTGTTTGTTTGTTGTTTGTCCTGTCTGTTTTCAGTTTTGTTTTGTTTTGGTTTTTTTTGGGGTTTTTTTGCCTTTTTTACTTTTATTTTCAATTCTTGTGGTCCCTCACGGTACCATAACATTGCTCAGTGCCAAAACAGCTCATGGATAAAGCAAAACAAAATAATATAGAAGTAATAGTGTCAAGCTGGAATGTCAGGGGAATAAGAAAACTGGCGAAACTGAAACAAGTTATGAACAGAATAAAACTTCTCAAATCTAAGACAGTCTTTTTACAAGAATCCCATTTAGTTGCCTCGGAAATGCAACATTTAACCAAAAGATGGCCGGGTCGGGTGCATCATGCTTCTTTTAAAACTCATGCAAGGGGAGTTATAACCCTCATACATAGACCTATACCGTTTCAAGTTACAAAAACGATCCAAGATCCATTTGGGAGATATATCATAATATCTGGGGACATTTTATCACAAAAAATAAATCTCATAAACGTGTTTGGCCCAAATGAGGACAACCCATCCTTTTTTGAAAACCTTTTTCTGACTGTAGCTACCTTGGAAGGACTCAACATTATTGGAGGAGACTTTAACTGTGCCCTCGACCCAGGGCTGGACAGATCAACCCAAACCGATACAACTCATATGAGAACCAGGAAAACATTGATCAATTATATGAAAGATCTATAATTGATTGAAATCCGGAGGACACAAAACCCCAAAGACAGGGAATACTCTTGCTATTCAAGCACATACAAAACTCATTCACGCATTGATTACTTTATAATTTCATCTGAACTACAGACTAAAGTTAAAAAATGTTGGTATAGCAGTGTTGTAATCAGTGATCATGCAACAGCATCTATGGAGATTGATTTGGGTAGGATTAAACAACCTTCAAGATGGAGATTACAAGTTCAATTTTTAAAAGACCCAACTTTTGTTAAATATGTAGAAAAATGTATCAACAATTATTTTGAACTAAACACAGATGAAACCACGGCTGGCATCAGGTGGGAGGCATTCAAAGCCTACATAAGGGGGGAAATTATTAGCTATACAAGCTCCAAGACCAAACAGCTTAACCAGGAATTGCGAACATTAGAAAATCAAATTAAAAAAGCTGAGACCGAAATATACAATAATCATGATCCTGAAAAATTACATAAGTTGTTAATTATGAGAGCTAAATATGATAGACTATCTTCAGATAGAGTAGCTAGAAATTTAATGTGGACTAAACAGACATATTACGACCAAGGAGAAAAAGCAGGTCAATTACTAGCTTGGAGAATAAAGAAAATACAAGCAGAAGCATCAATTAACAGTATAAAATCAACAGATGGCAACCTGACTACGGATCCATTAGAGATAAATAATAATTTTCACAATTTCTATGAGATGCTGTATAAGTCAGAACATACAGAAAAAGGAGAAGAGTTAACTAAGTTCACTGAACAATTACAATTTCAGAAAATAACAGAGGAAGAGAAAAATGAATTCGATAGCCCATTAACAGTAACAGAACTCTGTGCAGCTATTGGAGACCTCAACAGTGGAAAAGCTCCAGGTCCTGATGGACTGCCAATAGAGTTCTATAAAACATTTCAAAGACAACTTGTTCAACCTCTTCTTGATATGTTTACAGAATCTTTTATTAAAGAGACTCTTCCAGATTCTTTAAGATTAGCTTTAATAACTGTAATACTAAAACCAAACAAACCCCCGACTGAATGCTCATCCTACCGGCCAATCAGCTTAATGGGATGTGACACAAAGATTCTTTGTAAAACATTCTCAAGAAGATTGGAGAAATATCTCCCACAGTTGATCCATGATGACCAACAAGGCTTCATACATAAAAGACAGGGCTACCATAACATTAGAAGGGTCTTGAACATACTCCATGAGGGGCGTGATGCACCGGACACAGCAATGTTATCAGTAGATGCATCCCAAGCATTTGACCGAATAGAATGGGACTATCTTTTTAATATACTTCTGAAATATGGAATAGGGGAAACTTTTCTGAAATGGATTCGTGTGTTGTATACTAATCCGAGTTTTGACATTCTAACTAATAGTACAGTTTCGAAGCCCTTTAACTTACAAAGATCCACTCGGCAGGGTTGTCCCTTGTCGCCATTGTTATTTACACTAGCAATCGAACCTCTAGCCGTAGCTGTACGAGCACATGCAGAAATATCAGGTATTACCATTGGTGGGAGGAAACACAGTATTTCATTATTCGCTGATGATATTATATTTTTCTTGACAAATTTAAAAATCAGTATTCCCAATTTAATTAGTTTAATTGAGAAATTTGGGGAACTTTCTGGGTACAAAATGAACAACCCAAAATCAATATTAATGTTCCTTAACAAAGAAGAAAGACACAACCCCAAAGTAAACACTCCATTTATGACAACTACTAAAGGATTTAAATACCTTGGTATTAATGTCACTCCTGAACTAAAGGACATAATCCCAACAAACTATGAGCCCCTGATAGAAAGAACGGCAGAAATGCTGGACCAATGGTCTACATTACCAATATCTATGATTGGACGAATAAATTTAATAAAAATGACAGTTTTACCTCAATACTTCTACTACTTCCAAACACTTCCTTTGCCACTACCAATAACATTCTACGACAAGCTCAATAAACTATTTTGCAGATTCATTTGGAATGGTAGAAGAGCCAGACTACGTCTTAAACTGCTGCACTTGCCTTATGAGAGGGGAGGGTTAAAACCTCCTAACCTCAGGTGGTACTATATGGCTGCACAATTAGCCTCAGCGTCATTTTATTTCTGTTCAACAAAACCTCCAGCCTGGGTAAGCATTGAGCAAGAATCCACCCTCGGGTTACCACTTAATTTGTATTTGTACTCTTCAAACATTGGAGCACTAAGGAAACACACAAAAAATCCCTTTCTCAGAAATACTATCCTGGTGTGGCACTCAGCATGTAAACATCTAAATAGCATACCAATGATCTCTCAGTTCACTCCAGGCAATAAAGATGGAGGATTCAGATTATGGAATAAGAAAGGAGTGCAGAACATAATGGACCTTTATCAGGATGGGGTTCTGCTCTGTTTCAATGCCTCATGTCAGAAATATCAACTTCCAAAAAAACACTTCTTCAAATACTTGCAGTTAAAAAGCTACATGTTATCAAGGAATAAACAAATAATGAGTCCACCACCATTATCAGAATTGGAGGAAATAACAACTTCTGACATAGGAGGGAAGGGTTGTGTTTCCAAATATTATAACCTATTAGTTGCACATAGCACCGAAACAACTGTGGATAAGCTGAATTCCTGGAAAATGGACATGCAGGAGGAAACAGACGAAGAAGACTGGAATGAAGCTTGTTTAAAGGCACAGAAACAAACAATAAACACAAGCTTTAAACTTCTACAGTATAAATGGTTAATGAGAGTATACATAACTCCTGTTATCCTCCATCATATGTCAGCGACAATTCCAGACACATGCTCTAAATGTTCAGAAGAAAAAGGCACTTTATTTCATTGTTTATGGAAATGTAAATATATTGAAAAATTCTGGAAAGATGTGTTAAAATGCCTATCAGAAATGTTTCAAATGAATGTACCCTTTTGTGCTAAACTGTGCATACTTGGAATATACCCAAAGGACTTTCCATTTACATCAAACCAGAGACAAATACTGGACTTTGGACTTCTACAGGCCAGGAGAGCCATTGCATTCTGTTGGAAAAGCATGGACGCTCCTACATTGGGAATGTGGACGAGGGAACTGCTGAGCTGCATTGGACTAGAGCGACTGACGTATATCAGCAAGGGCAAAGGAAAAGACTTCAATAAACTCTGGGAACCGTACATGGCCATGCTAACAGAGGAGAGCATGAGACCTGCTTAAAGCAATGTATTTGTCTGGCACTGTGCTTCATTTTCATATTGTGATCCTAATTATTTAATTATGTAATCAAAATTATTCATTTCATTTTTATTTATTTTGTTTATTATTGTTATTTTTTTAATTATCTATTTACTTAATCTCTATTTATTTACAAATTTTTATTTGTCTATTTTACTCTTATTTTCTTTTTCCATTGTTATGCCAAAAATTATTGAATATATATAATGAGTTATAATGGTGCAGTGTGTGGGTGTTTGTATATGTGTTCTGTTAACTTACAAAATCTGACAATAAAGATATTGTAGAAAAAAAAAAAAGAAGAAGTAACACACCAAAAATATTGATCAAAATAACATGTCAGTTGTCTCAAATTAGGAAAAAAATTATTTAAAATGGCCCAAAATCACATAAAAACGCTCAAAATGATGCAAAAATATTCCTAAATTAGACAAAATGACTAAATCATTGTTGAAATTTACACAGAAATTGTCCAAAATGACTCAAAAAGTACTGAAATGAAACAAAAGTTGTCCAGAATCACATTAATTAGCTGATCTGTCCTGAATAACTCCACATTTGGCCTAAAGGAGTCAAAATGTGTCTAAATGACAGAAAACTGATTAAAATGCTCAAAACTGAAAATGACTTGAACATTGTCCAACATGCAGTCATTTCATCCTACATGTCCTGTGTCTGTCTGCTGGACTGATGAGGTTCTGAGGCTCATTAAAGGATCAGTGTGGACCCCCCTCTGTGGACTCCAAGGAGACATCCATAGTCTGGAGGTAGAACTCTGATCAGTGATGGAGGACCAGCTGGTTCTGAGGTCTGAGGGACTGATTTGATCAAACATGAAGATGAAAATGTGCCATGAAGGTTTTCAGCCTCTGAGGTTGAGTGTAGCAGTGAAACAGCGCCCCCTGCCTGCCGTGTTCACTGCTACAAGGTTCCTCCTGTCAGAGAGGAAACACTGAGGCTGGTTCACAGATCATCACATGGAAACCTGCTCCAGCACTAAACTACAGTCAACCTCTGAAGCACAGGAGCTTGGATGAATCAGTCACAGGTTCATGTCTGCTAAATCCCACCGGATGCAGTCGGACCTCCATGTTGTTGACACGGTGTCCAGCGGTCCCTCAACATATCACGGTTCACTTTTCATGGTCTCTACGGCCGCTTCCTCTTGAGCTGGTCGGTCTCTGATTGAAGCCAGTGTTTATAAGAGTGGTAAAGGTTAGTAACAGCATGGGGAGGGTTTATAGAGCCTTACAATATATATCAATAATAAAACAGATATAAGGTCACCACTTGACAGGTTTTATCCATCACAGGGGTTCTGGAAGCCAACCCCCACCATAGACGAGGATCACTGGTTCTGAAACAGGAAGTAGTGGACGTGGTGAAGGTCTCTGTGTGTCATGTGAAGGATGGAGCATGTCTCCAGGAGAACTTCTCTCTGCTATGGATCTGTGTTTCCAGCTGCTGCACCTCTGGAGCTCTGCCGCTACATCAGGGCTGGGTTTAGTGTTGGTGCTGCGTTCAGGGCCTATTGGAGTTCTGTAAATACCAGTTTGAGGGAACGTCCTCATCGACGCCACACATCCGGGTGCATCTGGGTTACTTGGCTCTTCTGAGCTGTTTGGGACTGAAAACAGTGGAAGTGAGACGGAGGCCTCCTGAACAACATGAGGTGTGTTGAACTCTCAGTGTCTCTGTTCAGGCGTCATTTCAAGGACAGAAGCTCTGCAGCAGAAGGAGCTGAAGGACGCTGAACATCTGGAACAACGTGAAGAAACACGTCAAAGAATCTGTCAAAGTGTGAAAACAACAGCAAACATCTGGAAAAGGATGTTTGCTTTGATTCAATCCAGTAGAATAGTTCAGGTTTGTGGCCACACGTTGTAGAAGAACAGATTAGTATCAGTAAAAGTACAGACGCTTGATGTGGACATGATTCACAGCTTTGACCTGCTCTTGGTTTTACAGCTAAAACATGAATTCATACTTCTTCTGAGCTTCCACCAGTTATTGTCTGGAATTAATAGAAGTGGACAAAGAAAAGACTGACTTTATTTAATCCTCACAGAGACACATTTTCTTCCACATACATTAATAAACATGACACAAAGATATTTTACTGATTGAATGTTGTGATTCTATTTTCTAAGCACAGAAAAACTCAGATGCTTGATGTGGACATTATTCACAGTGTGGAGCTGCAGCACTAAACTACACAGTGGTAACAACACACTTTACACTGGTTCCCAGTCCACCTCCCAGTAACAGGGTCCAGTCAGAGTCTCTACACACCAGCTGCTGCTGCTTCAACCTCTGGATCATCAGGACACACTTCATCCTCTCAGAACAAACACCGTCCTGATCAGCATCACTTCCATCTGCAGAGAGAAGAAGAAAGATCAGAGGAGATCAATGAGTTTGATCAGCTGATCATCAGCATAAAGAGCAGCAGGACCTGATCAGCTGATCACTGTTGACATGAGACAACAACCAGTCAGATCAGATGTGATGGACACTCTGATGGAGGAGGACCACTGTCTGTGCACATCTGGAAGGCTGTCAGCTGGAATCAGCTTCATGTCCTCAACACATCAACACACCAACAACAGTGGGCTTCACATCCACTCAAACACATGATGACAACCAGCTTGTGGCTCCTCTGATTGGCTGACTGCTGTCTCTGTGTTCCTGTCCAGTCCTGGAGTCTGTCTCCATTCTGCTTCACAGCTTCACTGAGAAGCTGCAGGTTTACAGGAGACACTGGATCTTTGCTCTGATACTGACTGTTTAGTAGGAAACTGACTGACTGGAACCTTCTACTTACTCCAGAATCTTCAGGCTGCAGTCTGGACTCTCCACAAGATCCTCCAGATGTTTCACTGATGAGTCCTTCAGGTTGTTCAGACTCAGGTCCAGATGTTCCAGATGTGAGGGGTTGGACTTCAGAGCTGAGACCAGAGAATCACAGCTGATCTCTGACAAACTGCAGCTCCACAATCTGAATAAAGAATAAAAGCTGTAGATCAGATCATTGATGATCCATCAGATGTGTTCAGGTTCTGAATGTGCAGCTCAAACTTAGTCTCTTCTAACTGATCTGAGTTCAGAGGATCTTCTGGATCCACATGTGACTCTTCAGCTCTAATTACAAACATTCATTTCCTTCAACAACCAACAGGAACATTTTCTACACTTCCTGATACAAACACTCCACTTTGGTCTCAACAAACTGAATTTAGGACACAAACAGAAAATGTGGCCCAGAGCAGATTTACAGCTTCATGGATGGAAGTTCTGTTGGAACATAGATGAGCTTCAGTCGTCATTAAACACAGATCAGATCTACAACAGTAACAGACAGTCAGTGAACTGACCCCAGAGTCTTCAGGCTGCAGTCTGGACTCTCCAGAAAACCACACAGATGTTTCACTCCTGGATCCTTCAGGTCTCTGTTTCCACCCAGGTCCAGATGTTCCAGATGTGAGGGGTTGGACTTTAGAGCTGAGACCAGAGAATCACAGCTGATCTCTGACAAACTGCAGTGCTCCAATCTGAATAAAGAATAAAAGATGTTCAGAAATGTATAAACACGACCCAGAACAGATGAGTTAAGGATGGAAGCCTTTTCTGACTTGATAAAACGACCCAACATGAGGGACGAACAATAAAAGCTTGTTATCAGTGAAACTACAGATGAAGAAGTTAAAAGGCAGCTTTACATTAAAACCCAATAAGGCACCGGGGCCGGACGGTTTCCCATCGGAGTGGTACAAGGAAATGAAAGAGCATGTGATCCCTAGAATGAAGGCCACATAGAACCATGTGGTAAAAACAGGCTGAAGTCCCTCCTGGTGGAAAGAAGCAGTGATCTCTGATAGCAGAAGAGGGTAAAGATGAACTGGAGTGTGACGCTATCGGCCCATCAGTGGACTGAACCCAGACTATAAGGTCTCTACCCATATTTTGGCAAAAAGAATTGAGAATATCCTTCCCCAGATGATGAGTCCAGATCAGACGGGTTTCATTTAACAAAGGCAGACACAAGACAATATCCACCCTGCATGTGATTGGTCATGTAGTTAAAAATAAAATGCATTCAGCATTAGTGAGTCCCAACGCAGAAAAAGGTGTTTGATCGAGTTAGTTGGGAGTTTTAATATAAAGTACTACAGAAATTTGGTTTTCACCAGACTGTTAATAAAACTATTGAAGCACTGTAAAGCAATCCAAGGGCAAGGATGAAAACTAACAGAACCATATGGAACTCATTCGACCTGGAAACAGGGACTAGACAGGACTTTTTGTGATGTTTACTGAAGCATTGAGGACAAAAAGACTGAAGGGATAAAAATGTTCAACCAAGAACATAAAGTCTCATTGTTTGCAGATGACATTTTAATTTATGTGACAAAGTCAGAGAGTCCAACTTTGAAATTATTGTCATTCTTGGATGTTTCTGGCTCTGTCTCAGGCTATAACTAGAATATTAAAAAGACCAAGTGCTGAGTTTGGAGTAGAAGCCAAGCAGGAACATAACATCTAATATCAAACTACAGAGGGACCAAGAACACATGAGATACCTGGGGGTCAACATAGCAAAGATCTGATAGATCTATACGCTCTAAACTTAAACCAACTGAGTCAAAAGTTAAAGGAGGACATAACCAGATGGAGTCTGATACCAATACTAGGCTCTGAGTCAAGAACTGAGTCTGTAAAGATGAAGATTTTACAGAGAAGGCTGTGTTTGTTTCACACTCTTCCAGCTGAAATACCTGACAGACAGTGGAATGAATGGGATCAATTATTATCAGCATACATTTAGCATGGAAGAAACCCTGGGATCACATTTAAAACTCTTCAGCTGACAAAGAAGAGGGCTGGACTTGCTCTCCCCTGCCTTAAGGACGAGCATGAAGCAGCCCAGCTGAGGAACCTCTATTGTTGGTGCGACTCTGACCACCAAGCCAGAAGGAGAGAAACTGGAGAGAATGTGTCCGGGGCAGTTCCTATTCAGGCTCAGTTAGGAGATAAAGACTCATTAAAACCTTGGTGGAAACAGCTACTAACTGGATCAGTTTATCTCTGAAGCTCTGCTGAAATGTTCTCCCTAGAAGTGGCCTGTTGGAGGAGATCAAGATCCTTAAATGGTGCTCTCATGATTCTGACTTCACCCCAAACAAATGGGACGTCAGCTGTAAGGGATGGGCGCCTCGGGCCTCTAGTCAGACTCTACTTCCTCTGATCAGGTACACTGAAGGATTGTCAGACACTTTGGGGCTCCATGGCTTAAAACAGAGATTGATCTTTAGATGTTTGCAGATCCACCATCACATAAACAGTTCCATGACAAAGAGTAGAGCTGCTTCTGAAAACGACCTGCTGAAAGTCTCTATTAGTGCATTTAAGAAGGACTCGGGGCTGAAAGCAACATCCAGACTTTCTGAGGGGCTCCAGGACATCTAAATAGTAGGCAGCACATACATCAAACACACATGGGAAAGGGAGAGGAAGAAGTTCATCCAGGAGAAGGTTGGACTGAATACTGGGAATTTAATGGAGGATCTCAGGCTCACCTCTCTGGAGGACATCTGGCTGGAAGAGTCTTTGTAGGTATTTATTAGTCCTGCTCAATCATCTCAGTGTTCAGGAGCCTCCAGCTGCTGGAGGAACTGTGGCTCTCAGGATGCTAACCACTATCAGGTGTTCTGGGACTGTCCAAAGGTTCACTCTTTCTGCCGGAACATTCATTCCACACTAGAAACTCTATTCCACACACAAAGAAGTTTCAACTGGGACCAACTTCTTCTGGACTCCTGTCTTCAACCACCACAAACATGACAACTAAGGAACTGTCTGGAAGTCTGAGTGCAGCAGCTGGAGCAGCAATCACAAAGAAAAGCCTTGAAGCAGACAGAACATCTATGAAGGACTGCTTTGATCCTATCTATGAAATCTATGCAGTGGAAAGAACTACTTTCTCTTTGAGGCTCCAGGACTGGAAATCTGAGGACATGAGGAAGAAATGGAAAATGTAGATTTCCCCTAACTGCTGACCTTTGTTAGAAAAAAGAAGCTGATAGTCATTTTATAGAACCCCCCATGTTCTGTTCTAACTTATGTTGGAGGATGATGTGTGTTGATGTCGTATAAAAGAAGGAAGAACAAAAACACAGATCAGATCTACAACAGTAACAGACAGTCAGTGAACTGACCTCAGAGTCTTCAGGCTGCAGTCTGGACTCTCCAGAAAACCACACAGATGTTTCACTCCTGGATCCTTCAGGATGTTGGAGCTCAGGTCCAGATGTTCCAGATGTGAGGGGTTGGACTTCAGAGCTGAGGCCAGAGAATCACAGCTGATCTCTGACAAACTGCAGTACATCAATCTGAATAAAGAATAAAAGAAGTGAGTTGAGGAGACAGAGTTCCTTGTTGAAACCATCCAGAGGTCCATCATGTGTTCAAAGCTGAAGAAGCTTCTCAATGTACAAGTTGATCAAATGGAAACTCCAAACAGCTGAAGCCAACAGGAAGCAGCTTCCAACAGTCCAACAGAACCAGAGAAGAAGAGCTCTCATTCATATTAATGACAACATGCTGCTGCTCCAGTAAAGACGGAGTGACTTCAGCTCTGAAACTCTGCAGCTCCACCAGCGGCTCCATCCATACAAACTGATGCTGAGCAACAAACACCAGGAAAAACACTCTGACATTTATTTCACTTCCTGCTCAGAGTCACAGAAACACACAGGAAGGAAACCAGGACAAGACCAGGCTCCAGACTCTAGAAGATCTTCATGTTCTGGAACCATGGACACATTTCAATCAGGACTCTACATTCACATCATCTCATTATTGATCATCTGTCATTGATAGTGGAAAGTGTCCATCAGTGTTCAGAGGACAAGGTGACGTCTTCACACTGTTTTCTAAACACAAACATCTTCACTTTCAAACCACACAAAGCAGAGAGAAGAAGAACATCAGCAGAACCTGAAGCAGAAGATGTTTGTCATCACTGCTTTAATTACAGCTCAAACAATCAGTCCACTATTTGATGAGTCCATGGACAAAAGATC
>JAMOIN010000757.1:0-29192 GCA_024666655.1 Dascyllus trimaculatus | reverse complement strand
AGGTCAGGCGGGACCGCCCCGGGGGACGGCCCGGAGGCTGGGCATGAGGCCAGCAACGAAGGCGGGACCCCTCTGGAGGCCGGGCTGGAGGCCGGGCTGGCGGCCGGCGACGGAGCGGGAAACGGGACCCCTCTGGAGGCCGGGCTGGCGGCCGGCGACGGAGCGGGAAACGGGACCCCTCTGGAGGCCGGGCTGGCGGCCGGCGACGGAGCGGGAAACGGGACCCCTCTGGAGGCCGGGCTGGCGGCCGGCGACGGGGCGGGAAACGGGACCCCTCTGGAGGCCGGGCTGGCGGCCGGCGACGGAGCGGGAAACGGGACCCCTCTGGAGGCCGGGCTGGCGGCCGGCGACGGAGCGGGAAACGGGACCCCTCTGGAGGCCGGGCTGGCGGCCGGCGGCGGAGCGGGACACGGGACCCTCTGGGAGGCCGGGCTGGCGTCGGCTGGCTGGAGCCGGGAAACGGGACCCTCTGGGAGGCCGGTGGCAGAGCAGGAGGCAGGGCCCCTGGAGCAGGAACAGGGACCGGATCCGGGGACGCGCCGTCGTCGGGCACCTCGGGAGCAGGAACTGGAACCGGGACCGGTGACGCGGCGGCGTCGGGCCCCACGGGAACAGGAACTGGAACCGGGACCGGTGACGCGGCGGCGTCGGGCCCCACGGGAACAGGAACTGGAACCGGGACCGGTGACGCGGCGGCGTCGGGCCCCTCGGGAACAGGAACTGGAACCGGGACCGGTGACGCGGCGGCGTCGGGCCCCTCGGGAACAGGAGCCAGGGAGACGGCGTCATCGACTCGCTCGGGAACTGGAACAGGATCAGGAACCGGATCAGGAGCCAGAGTGGCGGCGTCGGGGACCCGCCCGGGAGCTGGTTCCGGACCAGGAATGGCGGCGTCGGGGACCCGCCCGGGAGCTGGATCCGGACCAGGAATGGCGGCGTCGGGGACCCGCCCGGGAGCTGGATCCGGACCAGGAATGGCGGCGTCGGGGACCCGCCCGGGAGCTGGATCCGGACCAGGAATGGCGGCGTCGGGGACCCGCCCGGGAGCTGGATCCGGACCAGGAGTCAGGGAGGCAGCGTCAGGGACCCCCCCAGGAACAGGAACAAGATCAGGAACCGGAGTGGCGGTGTCGATGCCCCGCCCGGGAACAGGAACCGGACCAGGTGAGGCAGCGTACGAGACCTGCTTGGGAACAGGATCAGGTACAGGACCGGGAGCCGGATCAGGAGCCGGATCAGGAGCTAGGGAGACGGCGTCGGTAACCCGCCCGGGAGCTGGATCCGGACCAGGAGTGGCGGCGTCGGGGACCCGCCCGGGAGCTGGATCCGGATCCGGGGCCAGACTGGCGGCGTCGGGCCCCTCGGGAACAGCAGCTGGGGAGACGCCGTCGTCGACCCGCACGGGAACTGGAACAGGATCAGGAGCCGGATCAGGAGCCAGGGAGGCGGCGTCGGTAACCCGCCCGGGAGCTTGATCTGGAACCGGAGTGGCGACGTCTGGGACCCGCCCGGGACCTGGATCCGGATCCGGGGCTGGACTGGTGGCGTCGACGACCTGCTCGGAACCAGGAACAGGATCAGGAACTGAGGAGACGGCGTCGACGACCCGCTCGGGAACAGGAACAGGATCAGGACCAGAGGAGACGGCGTCGACGACCCGCTCGGGAACAGGAACAGGATCAGGACCAGAGGAGACGGCGTCGCCGACCCCCTTGGAGACAGGATCAGGTGAGGCAGCGTCGCCGACCCCCTCGGAAACCGGATCAGGAACTGGGCCAGGTGGATAGGCGCCGTCGACCCCTTCGGGAACCCCCTCGGGAACAGGACCCGGACCAGGATCGGGATCTGGAGAGGTGTCCGCGACCCCCTCGGGAACCGGAACTGGACCGGGATCGGGATCAGGAGAGGCGTCCGCGACCCCCTCGGGAACCGGAACTGGACCGGGATCGGGATCAGGAGAGGCGTCTGCGACCCCCTCGGGAACCGGAACTGGACCGGGATCGGGATCAGGAGAGGCGTCTGCGACCCCCTCGGGAGCCGGAACTGGACTGGGATCGGGATCAGGAGAGGCGCCTGCGACCCCCTCGGGAACCAAAACTGGACCGGGATCAGGATCTAGAGAGGCGTCAGCAACCCCCTCGGGAACTGGAACAGGATCGGGATCTGGAGAGGCGCCGTCGAGCCCATCGGGAACCGGGACCGGACCTGGATCAGGATCTGGGCAGGCTCCGTCGAGCCCATCGGGAACCGGGACTGGACCTGGATCAGGATCTGGACTTCGAGAGGCCCCGTCGGCCTCCTCAGGAACGGCCAGGATGCAGGGGCTCGGCAGCTGCACCTCCGCGTCTCTCGGCAGCTGCACCTCCGCGGCTCTAGGCAGCTGCGGCGACGCCTGTGCGCTCGGCAGTTGGATCTCCGCGGCGCTCTGCAGCGGCGACACTTGTGCGCCTGGCTGCGTCGGCGTCTGTGCGCTCGGCAGCGGCGACATCGGTGCGCCAGCGGTCAACTGGAGCGCCCGCTGGGAGAGCGGCGTATTCAAAAAACCCAGCACCATGTCCGGTAGAAAGCTATTGAGCAGCGGTTTCTGCGCGGCGTATCCGCGCGCCATTGAGACCGCAGTGTCCTTGAAAACCTGGTTCGGAGCCTTCTGCCAGGCAACAAATAGACTGATGAGGAGCTCCACATGTTCGTGGGTCTCCTCATCAACAGAAATCGCCGAAAAATCCGGCGAGTGGTCAGAACCGGGCTCTGTGTCCGCTGGGTTCGTATGTGGCCGGAACATACTGTCATGGAACGCGTGAGAACCCAAATGCGGACACAGAGACCGGCTCATGCTGACTGATTTATTTAGAAACAGGCAAACCGAAATACTCACAAAACAGAAAAGACAAAACAGTCTAGAGCAGGAGCTGAGCAGGAGCTGAGCAGAAGGCTTGAGGCTTGAGGCTTGTAGCTTGAAGCTATGTTCCGGCGTCGAGTTGACTGTGGAGCTGGTCTTTATGTCAGTCGTGGTGTGCTCGCACGGCTGCCCGGAGTTGCTGCTGATTGATTAAGAAATGGCAGCAGCTGCCAGAGAGAGACCAGGAGAGCTGAGCAGAGAGGGGAGGAGGGAGCAGGGGCTGAAGTCAGGATCCTGACACTAACAGCCAGTGACTCATCTGGTTGCAAAAATGTGTCAGATTCTATCAACGTCTATGAGAAAACGAGCCTACTTTTCACTTAATCTGCTACCTTGGTAAACATTTAATCATGGGTTTATGGTCTCAATCTCTAGTTTCAAGTTTGCTCCAATAGAGCATGATATTTATTGTGTAAATTATGGTCCCATGTAAAATAAAATAAATGCTAAAGCAGGAAATGTTTTAAGGTGTGCATTGAGATGTCGGCTTTTAAAAACCAAAATGGTGACGGCCAAATTCTCAAGGCTTAACTCAACGCTTCAAAACAGCAGTCCACAAACTCACAGGTAGCGTCACAGTGGCCGTGTTTCTCTTTACATACACTCTATGGTGTCAGAACAAGCGACCAGCAGCATATAATGACAAACATGAAGCTTTGGTTGTGGGTTCAAAATGGTGGTCTTATGTTGAACTGTCAGAAAACCTTAAATACTTTGATGAGGAATCAAAGTTTGTTTGTAGCTTTAAGCTCCAGTCACACATATCAGAGCTTTAATTAAAAACTCCTCTTGACTGTGAACAGAAGTCATGTTTGCATAAAAAACAGATTTTTCTCGTCTGGTGGTAATCGACTGCTGCAGGGGCATGGAGGACTTGGTTTCCCAGGCCAGCAGGGTCAGTTGGGTCCTCAGGGAGAAGATGGCTCCGTGGGATCCCAAGGAAACCCAGGACCTCGAGGAAGAGACGGACTTCCAGGACTGCCAGGGCAAAATGGTCTGCTCGGACTAAAAGGTAGCTTATTTAAGTTTTGAACTGATATGACCCAGGAGTAAGAGATCAGTGAGATCGTTGGTTGCTAGAGGTGTCCAGATCAAGTTTTTATGCTACCGATTTAGTTAATACTTAGCATCTACCAAAACTAAGCACCAGTTTGGTGTCATTTTTGTAGACAGTAGACACTTCAAGTATGTTAAAAGTTATTAAAATCAATCTAATGTATGTGCTTGACAACATCCAGTCTGCTCCTTAATGTTCCGTAGGTGAGGTGGTCAGGAATCTTGTTGTAAAGCTCCAGTAGGACACTGCCTGAAATGTAGTATTAGAGGGTAGGGTGTACTGTGGCTCTACAAGCTCTAAAAGATGGAGAAACCCTGTATACTATACCTCGTATACAGCCTCTTGCTGTTTAATACTGCAATGGGCACCATGACAGAGACTTCTGTGGAAGTTTATGACCTCTGACCGGAGCACATGTTTCAACCTGGGATCAACTAGCACAGAATCCCTACATCCCAGTGGCATACATAATAATCATGTGTCCGTTGACTAACACAATATTATAATATTGTATATAGCAATATTAGCAAATGACAAATCATTGATCATTGATTGATAATACTACACAGAACAGAACCGGTACTCTTGTAGTGAAAAAGTAGTGCCAGTAACGGCTTTGGTTCAAGTAAAGGAAAGCCAGGCAGATTCTGTTTTAAGCCAATCAAACTGAGCTGAATTGTTCCTCAGGTCCCCCCGGTCTGGATGGGGTTCCTGGTCCTGTTGGTTTAGTTGGAGCCTGTATACCTGGAGATCCTGGACCTGAAGGAGAACCAGGTGTGAGGGGTGTCATCGGATTCACAGGTACTACACCTGAGTTGAGTGAATGTTTAGGAGAGAGCCCGCCGTCTCTCAGGCTGACAGGTGTCCGGTCTTTCAGGGATCCGTGGCCCAAAGGGTGAGCAGGGGGATCCTGGGTTGCCAGGCATTGGGGCTCTGGGGCCTCAGGGTCCCTATGGGAACCCTGGGTTTGATGGAGCGCCGGGGCCAGTAGGAGGTGTCGGACAGAGGGGTCTGAGAGGGACCAATGGGGAGCCAGGAAGCCCAGGTGAGAATATTCACTTTCAGTCAAACACTAAAACTAAACACAAATTAATACTCAATAATGATGTAATTAGTGATTTAAGTCTTATTCTACAGTAACATCAACAAATGTGTGCATTTCAGGAGTCAGAGGGGACCTGGGCCCCCCAGGTCCATTCGGGAGTCCAGGGACCGATGGGAAACCAGGGGAGCCCGGACAACCAGGACCGAAAGGTTTCATCGATGAAGTGGTCAATCAGTCGATTGGATTTCAGTCAGTGACTGTATTGATCTTTGACTCTTTGCTCTCATCCCTCAGGTCATAAGGGGGCCGATGGGCTCAGAGGTTCTCAGGGGCCGACGGGGCTGCAGGGGGACCGAGGAGAACCTGGACCGAAAGGAATCCAGACAGATGTCATGATGCACGGAGATCCAGGAGACCCTGGATACCCTGGTACATGTTCTGTTCTGTTCTGTTCTGCTCTATTCTATTATACTCTATTCTATTCAGTTCTATATAAGGTTAGTGGAACAGTGGAAACAAGTGGATCTCTCTGAAGCCTACAGCTGTCACATTACATCTGATTTAATCTGTACAGAAACACAGTGTAGAATGACCCGTTGTGGTTTTACCTGACTGTCTCCTGTCGGTCTACTTCAGGCTCTAAAGGTCTCACTGGTTCTAAAGGAGAGAGGGGCCTCCCGGGGCTCCGGGGCCCAGATGGCGGTGACGGTAAACCTGGAAACGCCGGACCACGAGGTGAATACAAGCAACTGTTAGTGACAGGAGCTGCTGAACCTGAACTTATCCAGTTAAAATCCTGATTTTAATCAAGCTTTTATGATTTCACAAATCTGTTGTGTGCAGTATGACGGTTATAATGCCAGAAATCATAAAAAGGAGGCATTATTTAATAATAAATAATGAAAAAACTGGAATCAACATGTCCAACATTTTTCCAAGTGTCCACAGTTGTTAGCAACACTGAAAGAAATGACTCCACATGCTATAGATGTGTTGTGAGAGAAGGCTGCTGAGCCTGGCAGAGCAGCCTTCTCTTACTACACACCTTGGTCAGGGAATAATCTCCAGATCATCTTAAAGCTAAATGCTCTTGTCTCCCTGAATGAATTCAAAAATTTGATAAAGAAAAATGTAACCATGAGTGTAACTGCTTTTCCTGATCTTTAACTGCTTTTCCTGATTTTTTTTTTGTTGTTTTTCTGTTCTTAGCTTATTTTAATATTCTTTGTCCATAAGTATACCTTGAAGGTTTTAATGTTTTATACTGTGACCAGTTTATAATCTCTGTAATGGCGTGTCATCTTGGCCAGGTCTCCCTCAGAAAAGAGACTCTTTATCTCAAGGGACTTCCTAGTTAAATAAAGGATAAATAAAAAATTTTAAAAATAGATATTTAACTTTTTAAGTTTTCTCTCTACGCTGTACAACAACTGTAGAAAGATGTTTCACCATGCTAAATGTATGTTCCTGCAACTTGCTCCTCTGTATAAAGTTTTTTCGCCATGCTGCATTTATTTTATTGATCTAGTGTGATTGATTTCCCTCTCAGTGTCTCTTGTCGTCTCCTCTCTACTCTGTAGAAGCACTGCCTGCAGTTCACCTGAAAACCCTCAGAATTTTGCAGTTGGTCATGGAGATTTTTAGTTTTTTCACAGAATCTGTTTACAGCAAACAATTTATTTTTGGAGAATTTTTAGATACGTTTAATTTTCACAGACACTCAAAAATAAACATAGAAATAGATTAAAACTATACAAAATTGATGATGATTGTGTGTTTGTGTTTGTTAGGGCTTCCTGGAGACCCTGGTAGAGATGGAGCTAAAGGTCCTCCTGGTCCCGTTGGACTACCCGGTAACCCAGGACTGATGGGGGTGCCAGGTAACACCTCACCTGTAAATAAATATATTTACCATCATATTAAAACACAAATTTAAATTGAACAATGTACTCAAACACCACTATAGTGTGAAAAAAGACTGGTTTCAACTCTGCATTCTTCTGCAACATCAACATAAAATCTGTAGAACATTTTAAAAGGCCAGTTCTCTCTGGGCCGAGCTCTGGTTGTTCAAATAGAGTAATCTGGGTCAGAATGGAAGTCAGGATCAGGTAATCACTTTTTCAAAGCAGCATTGGACTGTACCATTCTGATCTAGAGACAAATAGAAATCTCAAACAAAGAGATATTCTCATATACTTTGTGTTTTAAATCATTAAAAGGCTAAATGTGCAATAGTTGAGTTCTTCATTTGTGGAGTGTGCACCTTTAATGTACTAATTTTAGATTTTAGTAGTGTGTGTTTTTGGATCACAAGTATCCTAATCCTACTAAAGAGTTTTGACATCGAAAGTTTGACCCACATCAAAACCAATAGCGGATTATGTCATATAATTGGATTGTTTTGTTTTGAACAACCTGCTTTCAAGATTTGATCCAACCAGCTGTTTCTTTTCAGGCTGTAAAGGTGAGAAAGGCTGTGTCGGACCTTGTGGGATTCCTGGTTCAAAAGGACAACCAGGACTAGATGGGCCTAAAGGTCCTAAAGGAGAACAAAGTCCACCTGGACCAGGATCTAAGGGATGTCCAGGAACGAAGGTATTACACATGACTAAACGCTAACCCTTGATATCTGGGATATGTTATTGATGACAGACTTCCATTATTGGTTATTGTTTTGGTGCCAAAAAACACAACTTTTAAATGTTATGTGTTTTTTTTGTATTTTTGTTCACTCTTTCTTTAATTAGATAAAATCCCCCAGAGATATTAGAAATAAACCTAGAATTGATAAGAAAATTGACATTTATAAGATGAATAAAAAGTGCTGCAATAATGATAGTAGACAGTAGCAAAATAAAATAGACAGGTCATAAAATCAGCAGGTTTTGTAGAACACAGATTAAAAACAAAACAGATATAATACATTATAGTGTAGGAAAAGGTAGAAAGATGAATTTCAATAAAAGCTAAGAGCTGAGACAATTATTTGTCAAAAAGTGTGCAACAGTCATGAATTCTGAGATGTAGGAAAACATTTAATCAGTTGGAATGTCAATATTTGTAGGATGCCATATAGTAAATAAGTTTTAAGGTGCTTTGATCCTCGTACGCAGACGATGTTCTGCTTTATGTTTGCATTGCTCCCACTGATTTACAAAGCAATTAATCTGTTTGTTGACATATTAGTTGGAGATATTTACATATCTATCACCTGGAGCCCATCTGCCACATTTGAAAGACTTTTTTCACAACTCTGAAGCGACTTCTCCTGCTCTGTCGTCATCTCAGGGGCAACCAGGTTGTCCAGGGATTCCAGGTACAAAGGGACATCCAGGACATTGTGGAAACCTTGGTCCTCCAGGAAACTGTGGCTCCTGTGGCCCCAAAGGACCCTCTGGACCTCCAGGTTGCAGAGGTCAGATACTTTATTATTTAACTCCACTGTCATACATGTAGAAAAGGTGTACTCACAGAAATACAACTTCACAGCCAGTTTGGCAAGGATGCAGGCAGAATAGTTTCCTGTAGATCCAAATGATTGAATGGTTCCAGCAAAGGCCAAAATATTATTTATTGGTCCTTGAAAATGAAAGAAAGTCCAAAATTTTCAATAAAGGATGGTACTGTGGCCCCAGAAAGTTCTTGTAAGTATATATATATATATATATGGGTGTTTCTGTGTTTCATACTAAAAATACAGACTTTGGTTGACATTTGACTTTTAACTTTTTACTTTAACTTTTGATTCCTCTAACATTTCTAGAATCTGATTTGTTTCAATAAACATTTAATTTATTGTGATATGTGTTGAATTATCATTGGTTTCTCTATTCAGTGGTCATTTCCCCCTCATGTCTTATCCTTGTGTGCAGACGATGTTCTGCTTTATATTTGCATCGCTCCCACTAATTTACAAAGCAATTAGTCTGTTAGTTGACATATTAACACTAAACAAACGGACTGATGCATATATGAGCTTGATTATATGTAGATAATAACTAACTGAAACCCTGATTGTTGCTCTTAGGACCTCCAGGGACTCCTGGTGATAAGGGTTGTGATGGTCCTCCAGGTAAAAGTGGACCTCCAGGACCCACCGGCCTCACAGGTACAGTATTATTAATGTTAAAGCCAGTAAACTTGCTAACATGTGTACTCTCAATCTCGTTTTAATTAATTATACCTTCATTTTTAGGCAACAAGGGCGCTCCTGGAGATCCTGGTCCAGCCGGTCCCAGAGGAAACCAGGGACAGGATGGGATACCTGGACCTCCTGGGGAGAAAGGAGCCATGGGAGGTAGGACAAAGTACAAGAAAAGCGACAGAAACATTATAGTAGGGAGGTGGTTTTAGAGCAGATGTAACTGGATCGTTTATTTGTTTTGAGTATGTTCTGTGTCTTTGCTGCTATTTTATCAATTTTTAAGAGGTGGTTTTATCTCTTTGAATGGAATCACCATCTATCACAATCACCTATTTGTGTTCATTTTGCATCTCTTTCTATTTAGTTCTGTCTCTCTAAAGTGGATTTGTGTCTCTTTCTACTATTTTTGTGTCTTTGTAGTTGTTTGTCTCACTTTGTCCCTGTTTTGTGTCTCTGTAGTGTTTTTTCTGAGTAATTTTACGTCTTTTTGCATCAATTTTAGTCTCTTTGTGGTAATTTTGTGTGTCTTTGTGTTCATTTTGCTTTTATTTTTGTCTTGTTTGCCTCAATTTATTGTCATTTTGCGTCTCTTTGTATTTGGTTTTGTCTCTCTGACGTCCATTTGTGTCTCTTTCTGGTCTTATAGTGTGTCTTTGTAATTATGTGTTTCTCTTTGTAACCAACCATCATCTTGGTTCTACTTGGTTAAAACTTTCCAACTCACCTTTCTGTCCTCAGCTCCTGGAATCGGACCTCGAGGACCGGAGGGGGACAAAGGTGAACCAGGTGAGTCCTCAGATCTTCACCTGTGTTCAGTCAGAGCTGCAGAAGAAGGAGAATCTAAGATGTCACTTCCTATTTCTTCAGGGTGTCCTGGAGAAAAAGGTCCTCCTGGTCCCTGTGGGCCTCCGGGTCCATGTGGTCCCCCGGGGGACTCAGGCTGCTCCGGGCCTTCTGGACCTCCTGGTCCTGCTGGATGTCCCGGCAAGGACGGTGTCTGCATCGAAGGAGTCAAAGGAGACAGAGGATTTCCTGGACTGAGAGGACCCAAAGGTAGCTTGGGTCCAGCTGGTTCTCAGGTCCATTTGTGTCTCTTTCTGGTGTATTTGTGTGCCTTTAGTTAGTAGTTGTTTGTTTTCTTTGTCACAGTTTTGTGACTCTTGGTATTTGTTCTGAGTATTTTTTGTTTCTCTTTCAATCAGTTAGTGTCTCTTTGTGGTTGTTTTGTGTCCTTTTCTGGACATTTTGTGTGTCTTTGTGTTCATTTGCACCTATCTTTTCTTGGTTCGGGTTCTTTCTAGTTTCTTTGTGGTTGTTTCGTATTTATTTACCGTTTTTGTTTCTTGACATTGGTTTTCCATCTCTTTGTGTCAACTTTGTACCTTCTTTGGAAAGTTTTAATCTCTTTCTGATCACTTTGTATGGCTTTGTGCTTGTTTTGCATCTATTTTTTTCTTGGTTTGTGTCTCTGTGGATTTTTTGCATCTCTTTGTAGCCCTTTTGCACCTAATAGTCTTTTTTGTGTCAGTAAGCTGGTTTTTCTCTGTTTGCATTGTTAGAATCTGTGTTCATCTTGAATATCTTTGTATTTGCTTCTGTCTCTCTGGTTGATTTGCTTCTCTTTCTGATCTTTTTGTGGTGGCTTTGTTTGTCTTTCTTTGTCATCGTTTTGTTTCTCTTGGTATTTGTTTTAAATAGTTTTGCATGTCATTGTGGTTGTTTTGTATGTTTTCACTGGTTTTGCATCTGTTTCTGCTCATTTTGCATCTCTTTTTGTCAGCTTTAGTCTTTTCCTGGTCATTTGGTGAACAAACAAAAAATAAAGTGGATTTGTTATGTATGCATATACATATATATGTAAAGAGTGCATTGTCTGCAGGTTCTCCTGGTAGTAGTGGTCCTCCCGGTCCTCCTGGTCCGGGCTATAAAGGAGATAAAGGATGTAAAGGACCACCAGGTGACCCTGGACCACCTGGTTGCGCCGGAGACCCCGGAAACCGAGGCTTTGTGGTAACTACATGTGGTACCTGGTTAAACCGTTAGGTTTCAGCTTCAGACACATGTGAGTGTTTATTACAGCTGCTGTTGTTGTTGTTTACAGGGCAGAGATGGACCACCAGGTCTACCTGGACACAAAGGCCTGAGAGGACCTCTTGGTACCAAAGGACCTGCTGGTAAGAACAAACTGATGGTAACTGTGTGTTTGTGTGGAATGTGTTTGTGTGGAATGATTTTTCTTTGTTTCAGTCTCTTCCTGGTCATTTTGTGAAAAAAAAACAAAAAATAAAGTGGATATATATATATATATTATTTTTATGCATATATATATATGTGTGTGTGTGTATATGCACACTTTATTTTTTGTTACCATCAGTTTAAAAGGCAAACAATAGGAAGGAGTTTTTAAAGGAGATTTAAGAGTCGGCATTGAGTCTGTTTAAGATCCTCAGACAGGACGTTCTATTGCCGATGGGCCAAGACAACAGAACTAATGGTTCCTAAATGTTCTCTTGTCATCAGTAATTCCACAAAGACACACAAAACAACCACAAATAAACCCAAAATTACCTAAAATTGACACATGAATTTCTCAAAGAAGCACAAAACAACTATAAAGAGACACTAAAAGACCAAAAAGAAACAAAGTCCTTCCAAAAAGAAACAGATTCTGTCCTTTTTTTATCACAAAGACGCCCTAAACAACCAGAAAAGACACACAAAACAGCCACCAAATGACCTAAAAGAGACTGTAAATGAAGCTTCAGATGTTAAAGAGAAGCTTCATGTTTTTGTTGTATAATTTCTCTGAGCTGTTTCACTGTTTGTGTTTCAGGTCTGAAGGGGGAGGACGGACCACCAGGGCCCTGCGGCCCTCAGGGATGCCCAGGACCACCTGGGAGGACAGGTAACTAAGTGACATCACAGCACACCACAGTAACACACCTGAGTGCTGCTGATGCTGATCGCTGCCCCCTGCAGGAGCCAGAGGGAACGATGTAACCCAGGAGGTGAAGCTGCTGCCCGGAGAAAAGGGTGCACCTGGAGATCCTGGACCGCCGGGACAGAAAGGACCACCAGGGTGCGCTGGGGTACCTGGACCTAAAGGTGAGACGTTAACTATAACTCCCACATTGCACCTTGGCAGGAAACGTCCAATCACAGAGCTCCAAAGTCTTCCTGCAACGTAGAAATCAGATTTATTAGAAGAGTGAAGCTTTTCAGTTCACTCCTGCTCTGATTCAGGCCTCCATTGGCTTCGTCTCTACGGCAACAACACAAGAGGATCGTGACTATTGTAGTTGTTCAGGCATATCTACTGTAAAACCTGATTTCTTGAAGGAGTACACTGTAAAAAGTTACATATTTTTCTTTAACTGGAAATGTATGTTGTTTTACAGATTTTGCCTGTTTTGTTACATTACAGCAATTAACCTCCTTAAAAAAGTATTAATTTTCATATTAACTGTAAAAAAAAGTACAGGTCAAAACTTTAAAAAATGTATGCATCAAAAATCTGTAATTTTATAAGAGTAATTTGCTTTGTTACGATGTCTGACTGTAAAATGATGCTCTGTTTAAATTAGCAAAACAAATTGTTGTTTTACAGAAATTTGTTATTTGCTTTAAAAATATGTACATTAAAGACTAAAAACTGTTCATTAAAACTTTTTTCTAGTTTGATAAATTATAGATAACATCTAGTAAAACCACAGAAAAATAATTGCACATTAACTGTACAATGGCCAAAACTGTAAATAGTGTCCACACCAGTATTTTTAAAATGGTAATTTTGATTTAATTTAACTGATTTAAATAATCTAAATATAGTATTGTTTTTACAGATATTTTCTGCTATTTTCACAGTTTTTACTTCCTTTTTAATTACAGCATTCCACCATTTTTTGCGTATATTTTTTTGTGAAAATGCGACAAACATGCGTTGTTGAAGCATTGCTGTGTTCCATGGCTGCAGGTTCCAGAGGTTTAGGCGGGAAAATCGGTAGAAAAGGACAACGAGGTCGCCCTGGACTGAAAGGAGACAAAGGAGACCGAGGATTCCCCGGACAGAAGGGTAACAAATCTTAAAAATGGCTCAGAATTACTTAACACATGTTCAAAATGAACAGCATTCATCAAAATTGGGTTTAAACTGATAGACTCAAAATTGTCAAAAATGACAATACTTTGGGACCTTAAAAATGGAAAACAGTGCTAAATTTTGAAACCAGGGTGGTTTATTTATACAGAAATGTGTATGTGTATATATATACATAGATTAATCCATATTGCCTACTGACACAATGTGATATTTGGACACATAGTGAGAACCGGTTCAGCAAACTGAAATAAAAATCACCTACAACAAACTATTTATGTCCATTTTTAAGAAAAACATGCCAAACTGCTTCTTCTTTGTGAGGATTTGTCGCTTTGTGGAGTTTTAACATCAAAACATGAATATTATGGAAATAAAAACGACGAGTTACAGTTTTACAGTGTATATTGGTGTCGTTCCATCAGTTAGTGTCACTCTGAAAGTTGTTTATATGGACATTTTGTATTTTTTCTGCCATCAAATCTAAAAAAATCTGGTCAGTTTTTTAATCCGAGTTCCTTAAAGCTTCCTGGATTAACCTCAGGTTTAACTCTCACAGGGTCTCCTCTGCTCCGTCATGTATTTATTTTATCTGTTTGCACTATTAAACTCTACATATTAATGCCATTGTTGACTCCTGACTCTGTACCTGCAGGATTAGAGGGTTTCCGTGGTCCGACCGGAGCTAAAGGACTTCGTGGTCCACCAGGTGGCTGCGGGACCCGACCCAAGAAGAGCGGTTTCCTATTCACCAAGCACAGCCAGGAGCTGTACATCCCACAATGCCCTGAAGGATCTTCTCTTGTATACAGTGGATACTCGCTGCTGTTCATCAATGGGAACAACCGAGCTCATGGCCAGGACCTGGGTACCAGCAGCCCTCTGCAGCTGACAGATTTATTCATTAATTTAAAGATTAGATAATGACAAAGTGTGTTCCGTTTTTTGCAGGTACATTGGGCAGCTGCCTCCCTCGTTTCAGCACTATGCCCTTCCTGTTCTGCAACACAGATGAAACCTGCCGCTACGCCTCCCGCAACGACTACTCCTATTGGCTGTCCACCAACGACCAGCTGCCCGCTGACCTGCCGTTCATCTCCGAAGAGTCGCTGAGGAACCACATCAGCCGGTAACACAAACACACAAACATTTGTTCTTTTTTCTTAAAAATACTGAACTTTATCTGAAGATTTTCAACCTGCAGCTTCACAAAGTGTCACAGAAAGAGATTAAAAATGACCATCACAAAGAGGCTCAAAATGACCACAGAAACACACAAAATGCCTAAAAAAGATTTTTTTAAAACTACTGCAAAGCTACACAAAACAGCTACAAAGACTCAGTAAATGGTCACAAAGAGACACAAAACAACTAAAACAGACTCAAAACCAGTGAAAATAAACAAAATGACCTCAAAGAGACTCACAACAACTGAAAAAACACACAAATCAGTCACAATAAGCACAATAAGCAGCACTTTTGTTTGTCATTAAAGTGTGTGTTGAAAGTTCATGTGTCCGTTGTGTTGCAGGTGTTCTGTTTGTGAAGCCAGTGCCAACGTGATCGCTGTCCACAGTCAGACCAGAAACATCCCAGAGTGTCCCAATGGCTGGGAGTCACTCTGGTCTGGATTCTCCTTCGTCATGGTGAGCTGGCGTTGTTTTTTCACAATAAAAGCCCTCAGAAGTATCAGCTTGCTGTTGTTTTGACCGTTGATTCTGTTGGTCTCCAGGAAACTGGAGTTGGGGCTGAAGGCTCAGGTCAGCCACTGGCCTCACCAGGATCCTGTCTGGAAAATTTCCGAAAAATTCCGTTCATCGAGTGTCACGGCAGAGGAACCTGCAACTACTACACTGACTCCTACAGCTACTGGCTGGCTGCCCTCAATCCCTCTGAAATGTTCAGGTACGTATACCTGGAGAGACTCGCTTAGCATTGAAACATTTGTTTATTACAGTGTTCAATTAGAGAACACCGTTACTGACTCATTAATCACTGTGTTCAGGTACAAAAACCTGTAATGACTTGTTTATCACTGTGGTGGGCAGCACTTGCTTTGATATGTTCAAGTCGAAACACCTTTAATTGTGATAAGGAGCAGAGTTGTGTCAACACGTTCAGGTACAAAACACTTTACATCAATAACACAGCAATTAAGGTAGGCAGTACGTTCAGACATGGAACAGCATCATCAACATACCAAGATACACAACATGTAAAACTATGCAACATGTTTAAGTACTCAATACATTCATATATACAAAGGTATCATCAACATATTGAGGTATGCAGAGCGTTCAGGTATGCAACATGTTAAGGTGTGCAACATGTACAGGTACTTCAGATATACAACAGTATCATCAACATATCAAAGTACACAACATTTTCAGGCATACAACAGCATTGCCAACATAGCGAGGTACACGGAGTCTTTAGTTATACAACAGTATCATCAGCATATTAAGATACGCAGAGGGCCCAACATGACTCCTACAGCTACTGGCTGGCTGCCTAACCCCTTCGACATGTAAAGGTATCGTATGCCTGTAGTGACTCATTTATCACTGGGTTTAAGTGCAAAAGACCCTAAAAAAACTCCTTTATTACTGTGGTGTGCGAAACTTTCATTGTTATGTTCAAGTACAAAACACCTTTAGCTGTGCTATCGAATACAATTGTGTCAAACATTCAGGTTTGAAACACTTTTCTGTGATAACACAACAAGTTCAGGTAGGCAATGTGTTCAGGCATACAACAGTATCGTCAACATATCGAGGTATGTAACGTGTTTACGTACACAATGTGTTCAGGTACTCACATTCAGACATACTACACGGTATCATCAACATATTGAGGTATGTAGGGCATTCAGGTACACAACATGTTCAGGTAAGCAACATATTCAGTTACATAATACATTAAGATAGACAACAGTATCCTCAATATATCAAGGTACACAACATGTTCAGAGGGCTGTACTACGAAGCGAGATTAGCGGATGAACTGAATGAAGTTGTGTAGTTATGTGTAGTTACAGTATCACACACTGTATGCATTGTGTTGCCATGGGAACCTGACATGTATTTGGTTGGTGATGCAGAAATCATATAAATAAGTTTTTATGTTTGGTCCTGATTTGCTGTCCAGTTGTCACTGCTGGTGTTGCAGCAGATAGAACACTGATTGGAAAACTGGTTATTCTACTGATATTTATTACAGAGAATATTCAGTCAGTAACATTAATCTCACTTTGATGTGGCCACAAATTAAAGTAACATCCTGCATTATGGGACAGTGTCAGACCTAAACGTATTTTAATACAATATCATGTTTAAATATGTGAAGTTTAAAGTTTAATAGTTTCAGTGGGAAGCTGTCATAAATAAGCAGCTGCATTGATCGGTAGAATAAATACATCACACACATCTATCAGTTTTCTGTCAGCATTCCTGTCTTGTATCATTTGCAGTGACAGCGCTGTTTACCGTCATCATTTTTATATTCCTCATGGTTCTCCATTAAAACAACCTGTTGACTGCAGCTGCTGCACGCCATCGGTTCATTTTGTGAGGAAGAAGTGTAAAATGACGCATTCAACACGAGTTTGAAGCAGAAAGCGTTAACAAGGAAAGTTGATAACTTCTTTTGTGATACCCGTTAATTCTGACTGCGGCTTTAGTTTTTGGCGAGCCGGTTTATACAAAGATAGCCTGGCTGTGTTGAACTTGCTTTGTTGTACAGCCCTCAGGTATACAAGAGGAACATATACAGGTAGGTAGTGTTCAGGTATACAACAGCATCTTTAACATATCAGTGTAAGCAGTAAGTTGAGTTACACAACAATACGGTCGACATGTTTAGGTACTCAATATTGTCAGATACAAAACAGTATTGTCTACATATTGAGGTACACATGTTCAGGTACACGAGACACTTAAGTATACAACAGCATCATCAACATATCAAGATACATATAGTGTCATTAACATACTAATAGTACACCTGCAGTCACATTAAGGTCTTTATCTTAACATTCAGGTAGACAGCAGCTCCATCATAATATGAGAAGTCTTTTGCCAACATTTAAATATGTCTAGCTTTTTTGTCAGTGATTTTAAGAGCACTCCTTGATCTGTAAACATCAGCTTTCCTTCAGGGCAGTTGTAAACCCATGTATGAAATTACTTTACTCTTCATCATGGCCAGAGAATAAAAACAAAAGAGAAAACCTGCAAGTTAAACCACAGTTTCATGTAGATCTGCTGTAGTCCTCTGACCGCCCAGCAGAGGGCAGCGTCTTCTCTTCAACCAGCAGCTCAGGAGGTTTTACAGTTTTTTTCAATTGTTTACACAGAATTTTGAAACCAGGGCTCCCTTTTTCATTATATTCTCACAATTATCCAAACACCACACTCAATTTGTGTAACTCCTAGATTGTTTGCAGAATGACACACTTCAGTCATACACACACATATTTATAAAGATGCTGTTTTGTTTTCATCTCACTAACACAGTCTTCAGTTGATCAGACACTATTGCAGTCAGTTACACACTACTGTGATCAATACAAAACACATTTGTAAAAACCCCTATTTTAGGAAACAGCATGTGTTAGACTTTTATACCAGACATTTTTATGTAAGGGATAATTTAGATGACTGAAAGGTATTGACAAACCCACAACATTCTTCATGATTACTTTGAGGTATACAGAGAAAGTAAACAAATACTGTAAACTCACCAAGTACTGCACAGTACTGATGCTGCAGACTGACAATATGTGTTTATTTCCCTACTCAGTTGCAGTAACATATCAATCAACAATGAAAACCAGAACATAACAGTAGTTTTTCGTACTACTGTAAAGTGTTTTGTCACTTCTTCAGGTCCCTCTCTACCTCTTCATCTACCTCCTTTTTCTCCTCTTTGAGCTCCCCCTCTCATTCTCACTGTTCTTCTTCTAACTCCTTCCATTTTGTTGAAGACAGGTGACCTCACCTGCTTTCTTTTATAGCTCCTACCTGACTGCTGTATTTTCAATTCAGCACATGTGTGCTTCTACATCTGGTGGATGTGATTATCCAGTTCGTTCATGAGTGTGGTCACTGGCAAGCCGGGACTTTGTAATGAGGAGGAAGTAACCTTACAATCCTTATCTGTGTCTAAGGTGTGAAAAAGTTTTACAAATCACTGTGTTCGCAAAAAGTGTGAAGCTGAGTCTGTGCTTATTGTTGTGCAGCTCTGGACAGGTGTTTTGCTTCTTGAATGTAAAATCTGTTAATTGTGTGAACATTTTCATTTTAGTGTGTAAACAACTGTAAAAAAAAAAACTGTAACAGGTAAAGTCCACCTGCAGTTCAGTCTAACAACATGTCTGTGTGTGTGTCTGTCCTTCTGCAGCAAACCGAGGCCTCAGACCAACCGAGGAAACTTTCCAGGAGACCTGATCAGCCGCTGCAGAGTCTGCATGAAGCTGCTGTAAATACTACTACTGCAAACACTACTGATGACTGTGTGTTACTGGGAGACAGCTGAGACAACAGCGCACACTCTTTGACATTGTTCTGGCTCCAAACACTGCGTTACCCATGAGCCTCTGCTGCTGTTTCCGTGGAAAAGAAGCCAGAAAGTGACTAATTTAAAGTGTTTTTAATCAAGTTTCTACGACGAGCTGAAACTAAAGATTTCACTCTGTAGAGACGTTAAAGTGAGAAGCGCTGCGATTGGCTGTTGGTTAATGAAACGCCCCTTTAATGGTCTTCTCTTTGTCACTTCTCTTTTAAAATTTTTTATTAGTATTTTGTCTCTTTGTGGTTGTTTTGGGTCTTTCTGGTTTGTGTTTGATGGTTTTTTGTCTGTTAGTTGTTGGTTTGTTGTTTGTGTCTGTATTGTGTCTCTTTGTTGTTGTTTTGTGTCTTTGTGGTTGTCTTGTGACTTTTATGGTCCTTTGTGTCTCCTTGTGGCTGTTTTGTCTTTTTGCGGTTGTTTTGTGTGGCCGTGGTCATGTTGTGTGTCTTTCTGGTTGTTTTGTGTCTTTTTGTAGTCTTTATGTGTCTCCTTGTCAGTTTTTGTGTGTTTTTGTGTTCATTCTGTCTCTCTGTGGTCTTTTTAATTTTCTTTGTCGTCATTTTGTGTCTATGTCATTTATTAATAACACAAAGTTGCTTTTATGAAAGAAAAAAGATGATTATTGGCTCTGTGACAGTGAGGTCATAAGATTTTGGGCAGTGACACAGTTTTTGTAAATTAATAATAACCTAATAGTTGATCTTAGTTTGTCCAGCTACTTTTGAACGTGTGAAAATGGAGGAACGGTGTGACAAAGTATTAAAGTAATTCTTAAATGTTTGATGCAATATTTAAGTTAAATCTTTTGAAATAAAGCTGAAGGCCACATCTGGACTGCTTGATTTCAAATCTACCATCAAAGTCCAAACACTTGTGGCCCGACTGTAACTGCAGTGACTAATGAACATATTTACTTTCCAGCTAATAACTTCTCTCAGTATGTCTGCAGGATGTTCTGGGCTGTAATAACGGTGTCACATGTGAACACTGAGATCAGATCCATTGTTCTCCGATTAATGTCCCCCAGTGGGAAAAAACTAAATGAAAGCAGCAGGACCACAGTTGGATTCATTAAATCTCGCTTATCCAATCAGGTTAAAGCTTCCCTTTATTCCAGCCAGTGATGCGTTCAGGTGTTCTTCGGGTTCTCCGTGATGTGAGCGCTTCGCTCCACATTAAACCGAACTGTGGTTCCAGAAATCTGCGTGTTTATGACTCAGTGACTGGAAACAGTGGAAACAAATACTGAACGCATCACACGGAGGAAGTGTGATGTCATTGCCTTCCCATCATGCCACCTGTGTGTGTGTGTGTGAGTGTGTGTGTTCATGCCGGCAGCTCCTTAGTGACGGCTGCCTGCTGTTAATGTGTTACCGCGGCAACCAGCTGCTGCTAATGTGCTGTTTATTAGCATCCGGAGAAGATGATGAAGATGAGGTGAAAAATGTTTCTACAGATTACAAATTCACAGAAAGAAATCTGCGGGACGCTCAGGAATATTAACAGAAAAGTGATGATCCGTCAAACACGGGCAATTAAAGATATTTACAGATAAATCTGACACCAGCATGAGTTTGATCTGGGGCCTTCACCTTAAAAATACCTGGTAAAAGAGAGGCACAAAATCACAACAAAAAGATGCTAAATGATTACATATGAATTCAAAATGACTATAAATAAACACAATGGCCTAAATAAGTAGCGAAATGACCATAAAAAAGACAAAGTGACAAAACCAAAATGACTGCAGAGACGTAAAATTACCTCAGAGATGTAAAAATGACTAAAATAGCATGTCAAATAGCTGCAAAGAGACAAAATGACCACAAAGACACGAAAATTATCATAGAGATGCAAACATACATAAATGAAATGTAAAATAAGCACAAAAAGTTGCAAAACGACCAGATGGACACAGAAAACACAAAACAACCACAAAGAGACACAGAGTGACCAAAACACTTAGAATTCCCTACTTAGTAAAAATGACCATAAAAATCCAAAGTGTGACTCAAAATGTCTAGAGGGATACCAAATGACCACAGAGAGACACAAAAGTACCAAAATACATTGTAAAATGACAACAAATGGACACAAAATGACCACAAAGAAATGAAGAATGATCAAAATAAGACTTAAAATCAGTGTAAAGAAACACAGTGTTGCCTAAATAAGATATATAATTAACACAAAAAACCAAAACCAAACTCAAAATGACTACAGAGATACAAAATGACCACGAAGTGACATAAAACAACCAGAAAGGAACACAAAATGACCAAGCTCAGACTCAAAACGACTGCTGAGACACAAAATAACCTCAAAGAAAAGTAAAATGATGAAAAACTGTTGCAAAATGAACACAAGAACCAAAATGACTAAACACAGAATGTAAAATGACCAGAAAAAGGTACAAAATGAACGAGTCAAAACAACTACAGAGAGAGAGGACACAAAATGACCACAACAAAACCTGAAACAAATAGATTAAATGGCAACAAAGAGATGTGAAATGAACAAAGTGAGATGTAAAATGACCAGAAAGTGACACAAAACAAATGGAAGGAGACACAAAATTACCAGAACTGGACTCAAACTGGGTACAGAGGCACAAAATGACCTCCAAGAGACAGGAAATGACCACATAGAGACGTAAATACTTTGTGCTGCTGGCCGTCATGATGGAGTTTCAACCTTTTTGTGTTCCACTTTGCCGTGGACCAGCAATCTGCCATCATAAAACCAAACAGAAGCAGCAGGACTGATAATGAGCTGCAGCTTCAGACTGTGAGGAGGTCAGAGGTCAGACAGCAACAATGAAAGAGCTGCAGCAGTGTTTCTGGAGATAATCCATGAATCCTCTGTTTCTGCACTGAGAGGGTTCATCTGCAGGGGGCGCTATGGCTCCCATCACACTTGACTGGTGAGGAGAGGCTAATAATTTGACCAGCAACTGACTGTCATCTTACACCACAGAAACATGGACTCAACTCATGGCCTCAGTAATAAAGTATAATATTTACATTTTTACCAAATAAAACTGAAAATGTAGAGGCTTTGTAAATCTATGGCCAAGCAGCTCTACTGGTTTGCATCGGATTTTGTGGTTGTACCTAATAAATTGGCCCGTGAATGAATATATCAAAATGTCATACATTCAAGTTGAAGATTTAAAATCATTGATCATTTAAGATCATTTAAAACTGAGGCGTGGTCAAAAAAAATAGAAGCTACATTTTAGTGTAGCAGTAGTTAGCTGCTGCTGTATTTAATTGTGTTGGAGGAAATAAAACTTAATTTACGGATAAGAAATGGAGGGGAGAAAATAGGGTGCCAATATCATAGAATGGGACAAGAAAGAAAATTTGTAAAAAGCAATAAACTGCAAGATATTTTAGTAAAACGTGTGAAACTCAATTATTTAATTATTATTTTAGTTCATAACTCTAGATTGGGTAAAAAAAAAAAAAAAATTAAAAAGACTTCTGGTTATAGCAGCACCCTGGTAAGATGGGCCTTGCATGCGTCTGCGGCAACTTCTGATAATTGCGAATGAAACACTTGGTCCTGTTACGGGGATGGCTGGGAACCCAGGCGCAGACACATGAGCAGGCAGAGACTGGCAGAATTCTCAAATTGATTTATTATTGCAAAGACAGAACTTAACAACAGGAGCGAATCAAACCAAATATGGAAAAGGGGCAACTAATAAACCAAAGAAATATTTAAACTTTCAACTGAGGGGGGACCGAAGGGAAACAGATAATGAACACGAAAACTAACTAAGAGACGGGGACAAAGAAAACTGACTACAACTGAAGCCTACACCAAAAGAGGAAACTAAACTGAGGGGGAAAACTGAATGGAGAAACCAGACTTATGACAATGAATTGGCAAAACTACAAAAACCAAGGACCTACTCTGACAAACAAAAGTGGATAAAATGAAGACTGATACAAATTAACTAAAAAGATAAACCAAACGGGGATCCTCACAAGACTGAAAACTAGACTAGAGGGACAGGCAGGCTCGGGGAAGGCAGACATGAGACGGGTCGGAAATGATGGCAGGAATAGGCTGGCTAGCGGGACTGGATCCTGGTAGCGAGTGTGTAGCTGAAGCAGGGGGTTCTGGGGGCAACAGTTCATGGGAAAGCTGGCAGGAGGCAGAGCGAGAGCAGGCAGAGGAAGTGGTTGCATGGTTTATGGTCTGGTGGAGAGTGACTGAATGAACCAGGCTTTTATTGAGGAAGGTGATTAATGGCAGGTGAGCTGCGTCTTGCAGCTGCCTCCAATCCCAGCAATCAGGAAGCAGGCAGAGCTGAAGGTGAGGGAGAGAGTGAGGGCAAGCTGGGCTGAAGTAGAGAGATAAGGAAAGGAAGAGAGGAAGGAAGAAAGAGACGGGCAGGGGCTGAAGCAGGGATCATGACAGGTTCTGCAAATAAAAGTAACGGCAAACTACTCTGCTAAGTACTACGATGGTGACAACTAATAAGACGAGTAAAGAATAAGGGAAAGCAATGAAGCAAGCAAAGCTAACTAACTTTAGCGCTACCAGTGTAGTCCAGAAAGCTAACGACTACACGAAACAGGCAGACGAAGCTATGGGTGTTCTCAGAGGAGACACCATACTGAAGGCAATTAACAACATGAAGTCTGAGTTCTTCTCTAAACTTGATGGAATAAATACAATCATTACTGAAAAGAGGAAAGATACAGGACTGCACGAAACAGTGTTACAAACCAAGCTACGGAGTACAGCGGCAGAGGATGAGACGGCTACACTGAGAGCTGAAGTACAGACACTGGGGACATCCCCCAAAGCTTTGTAGGATGAAGTGTCAGACCTGGAGATGAGGTCACGAGTCAATAACCTGAGACTGGTAAACCTGCCGGAGAGTGTTGAAGGACCAAAGCCACGCTCCTTTTTGGAAAAATGGATTCCAGAAATACTGGAGATCGACGGCCAAATAGATCTGGAGAGAATGCACCAGGTCAGACCGAAGAGGGACGCTAACTCCCTGCTAAGAACGCTAATGATGAAGTTCCTCAACCACAGGGAAAACCTGAAGGTAATCTCTGGGTGAAGAAAGATATTAAATACAAGAACGAGCAAGTGAGATCTGCAGCTGTAAGGCCTGAAGATCCAACATGGACTGATTCTTCCAGCATGACTCCTGGTAACATATAAAGAGCAAACTAGAGCCTTCAGCCCTCTAGCAGAGGCACAAAACTTCATCGACAAGATAGAGAACAGTGACTGGTAGAGGAACGGATAGGTAAAGATGAACAGCAGGGGATAACTAGTGAATTACAGCAGGTATGGTTAAAGAAGAGGGACTTCAATATGAAACATGATGTACAGTCCTGAAGGTGAAAGGGTAAGTGCATCTAATGGAAAGTTAAATGTAAAACGGACAAGAAGGAGATACCAACTATGAATACTGACTGTTGTAAAACCCAGAGCAGCTTGACACCCCCTTGTCACAACCCAATATGGGATAACCAGTTTTTTACATCAGGAAGAGCTGATGCTACATTTAAAAGCTGGGCCTCCAAAGGAAGATCCAAGATCTGTATCCATCAAACTTTGATATTATGATGTCTTTTGAACAACTAAAGTACAAGTTTAATCTGAAGACAAAACATCTTTTTAATTTCCTTTAACTTAGAAGCTTTGTAAAAGCAAATCAAAACAATATATTTCCAAAATCTACACAGTCACTTGATGAAACATTAATAACAAATGACAGTTTAAAATAGAACATTATATCTGAATTCCACAATATGCTTACATCTTACTCATCTGAGAGGTCACAATATAAGCTACATGCTTGGAACGCAGAAGATCTGGGAATTGAAATTTCAACACAGGAGTGGAAATTCACCTGTGCTGCAACTCATACTCAGACAACAAATGCTCGGGTCAGACTAATTCACTATAATTGGCTAATGCAAGCATACGTAACTCCTGCAAAGCTAAATCAGTTTAATGAAAATATACCAGATATATGCACTAAATGCACAGAGGTCAAAGGTTTCACTGTGTTTGGCAGTGCAGAAAGATTAAAACATTTTGGGAGGAGGTCAGAGCTACCTGTGAAAAGACTAATTCAAAGAGAATTTTATCAGACCCTAAGTTGTTTCTTTTTGGTTTTTATCCAAAGAGCATAATTATCACAAAAATGAACCTCAGCTTCTTTAATGCCAAAAAAGTAATAGCTCTGTATTGGAAAAAAAAACACAGATACCAACTTTTACACATTGGGTGGAACAAATGATGTTAAGCCTTCCAACGGAAAGGGTGGCTTGTGTACTAACGGACAAATGAAGGGAATATGAGGAGGTTTAAGGACTCTGTATTGATTTTTCAAAGAACCACGCAGTTTTTGTGAAGTGTGGATTGCCCTTAGTTGGTTGGAGGAAGCGATTTGTTGTTGGTAAATGTGTTTTGTTCTTTTTTTGTTGTTGTTTTGTTTATGTATACATATGTTAAAGAAATATTTTAATTTTGAAAAAATTACAAATAAAAATGTAGCCTTTTTCTTTAATGTTAAATAAATACACAGATAGAAAAAAATTACATGTTTATTCCCTTGTTAGCTTATTTCAAGATTTATTTTATAGCTGTGTTTACTTGTATAGAGACATGTATTTATTTAATGTATGTAATATTGAAGTAAATGTTATTCCATACTTTGGGCTGTGAAGCCGCTGGGCAGCCATCTTGCTAACTGTTATTTCAGGCTAAAAGAGCAGCTAAATTATTGAGAATAATTTCAAAACTGCATGTTTAGAATCACCAGTTAAATCTGATTTAAAAACACCTAAACATTTCGTTTTTCCCCACAGGTGATACCTCTACTACATGACACCGCCTTAGGGTTAGTGCAACGATGCCAATTGGTTGGTTCTCCAGCAACGAAGTAGATAATTGGCTGGATTTTCCGAGATTTTATTTGAAAAGGGGCGGGACTTGTACATCCGCCATCTTATATTTCCTTTAGGCACTGGCTCAACTTCGCTACATCTACCTTCAATACTGTGTATATATTTACAGTTCTAGCTCGAATTCAGTAAAAACTAACGAAAATACGTTTAACTCGTATCACTAGGTCCAAAAACTCCAGAGTAATTGTTGCTGTATAGTAATAAAATATAAAAACCTTGTGTGTTAAAAGAAGCAAGAGACCAGCTGGCTGCAGACAAGATGGCGCAGACTTTAAGGTAGGAGGAGACTGAAAACCTCATTTTGTTTCATAACTGAATGCAAACTGCTCTGATATTCACTTTAAACAACATCAGTTTTCCACTAAATGCTATTTTACCTGTTTGAGTTAAGCTAGCTGACTGTTACATTAGGCTAACTGGTAAGCTTAAGTTAAATCATGGGGCTACGTCATACAACAGTAATATCACTTAAATAGTAAATTATTCTAAGTTGTTTTGTCTTACAGTATTCAGATTACTACTCAGTTGAAGAGCTATTTGCTCTGATGTCAAACTAAAACTGTTTAGATTTGTTATATTTAAAATACAGGCCTCACAATAGGACTTCAGTGCAACAAATGTCAGTACACCTTAAATTACAGAGATTAAACTATGTCATTCTATATGTTTGTTTTTTTATGTCAGCTGCTCTTTGCTGGATGGTTTACTCATGTAGCCCCATATAATCACACTAACACCTCTGTGCTTCACTGTGAGGACTATGCATTCACTGTGGTGGTCCTGGTCAGGTTCACACCAAACATGCTGGACTCCATCTGTGTTCTCCAGCATTCATTGGGCTTCTGTTTATGCTTTTTAGGAAATTTTCATCTGGCAGTTTTGCACCAAACAGCAAGCAAATGTATTTTTTTTCATTCTCCGTCCATAGAGGTTGAGGTTATGAAGTGTTTTCATAAACTCTGAAACTCGTGTGCCAAGTCTGATGCAGCTGCCGTCTGTTTTTCACAGCTGTTGTTTCTGTTGTGAAAGTAGTTCACTGTCTGTGGAGTCATTTTAGGAGGACGACCACTGCAGCTCTGATTAGTGCTACTATGGATCCTTCTATACCTCCTGATTACTGCTGACACTGTGGTTCACTGATTTTTAGTTGATCTTCCTGGATCCTTTCCCATCGTTTTGAAGTCTCACCGTTTGGTTTTTCTGTTTTATTCTTTTCCATGTGGAGCCATGATGTAAGCATGCAGACAGGTGCAGCACGTAGGTCCAAAACTGACAAAGTTCTACTGTCATAGCTCACTTTAGAACCACGTTCATGCAGTTAGACTGACTGTAAAATCACAGATGGACTCAGTTTAGTTTCAGTGATCACAGGTAGATTCACTGAAACTGTTGCTTTGAGTTTTTACTTTTGGGGCTGAATGTTCAGTATTGTCTTTATAAAGTATTTGTTTTTGATTGTTAAAAGAGGAAATACTCAACTGTTTGACTTAGACATAATACAGTTATTGAGAGGTAATCGTATTTTAACTTACAAGTGATAATGCACTTGTCGGCTGTACTTTTATGAAACTTCATTTAGAGGTTTGGAGCAGGGACCAGCCAGTGTTGTGAATGTTGCCATGGATTGAACACCATGTAGCCTGACTACATTTTGAGCTTGACAAGCTATAGAAACCAAGATTCTTCATCCTCACATAAGATATCATGACTGTCTTATATTTCATTTTCTTTGCTGTGTAAACATTAGTAATTGTGCCTTGCTCTGCAGGCTGTTATCTAAAGTGTTTTCACTAATAGTTTGAACTCAAATGAAGTGTTATCGCTGCCCTCTGTGAGGCCTACAGTCAGTCGTTGGTGTTGCTGGGATTCCCTTATGTCATTTCCACTCTGCCTCCCTGCAGTAGAACATTTTAAAGTGTTTCTAGACGGTATTAAAGTCGTGTTTGTTCAGACTAAATGTTGAGTGGGCGACTCTCTGTGGCTGCGGCTGCCTCTTTGTTTAATGGAGATATCAACGAGTGCTAATGAAGTCTGCTAATCCTCTGAACGCTCCGTTAATTCCCGTCCTCTTCAGCGCGACATTCTGCCGTTGTATTTGCGAGGTGCTCCTGCAGCTGCTGATAGCTTCATTGTTTTATTGTTCAGACTCCATTTAAAGTCAATAAGGACTAATGGACGTTTGTTTAACTTGGATGTCAGCATTCCTTCATCACCTTGCAGCCCACCAGCTGTCAATCAACAGTGCTGAGTCACATGACCTGGCGGAGGAGGAGCGCCGGGCTTCAAAAGAGCAGCACCCACAGGACCAGGACCACAGACCAGCCCAGGACCAGAATCAGCACCAGGACCAGCAGCAGATAGTAGACCAACCTCCAGTAGGAGCTTCAACTTCTCTTCTGCTTTTTCTACTTTCGTTTCTCTGTTTGTGTCAACTCATGTTTCTGGTCTTTCTGCAGGTATGCAGTGTGCACGTTGTCCCGCCGTTTTGGTTCTCATGGCCTTGGCTCTGTGTGGAGTTTCCTCTCAGCCCGACAGAGACCAGGACCAGTTCCAGAACCAGGACCTGGACCTGGAGCTGCGTCACCACCGGTTGCTGCAAAGAGCTCGTAGTGCCGGACTCCTGTCGCAGGTGAGGCCGGCCTCCAGCACCACCGCTCTGCTGTAACTCTGAGTAGAGTTTTAGCTGCAACCAACAATTATGTTCACTGCTGATTAATTTGTAGACTATTTTTATTATTTGGTCTCTAAAACATCAGAGAATGGTAAAAAAAAATATCAGTGTTTCCTGAAGTCCGAGATGGCAAATGTCTTGTTTTTTCCAAAGAAATTCAGTTTACTGTCAAGAAAAACAGAAAATATTCATATTTAAACGGCTGCAATCAGAGAATTTAGATTTTTTTTGTTCCTAAATAATGACTCAAACCAATTATTACTTTAATGAGAGATTAATTTAATCGTTGACAACTAATTAATTAATTGTTACAGCTTTGGCTGCCTGTCTTCTAACATGAACACCATTTTCCTCAACCTTGGTTGTTTCAAAGCATGCGAGAGAAACAATTGGCTTTAATTTGATTAAATCAAAGTTCCAGCATCTCAGAAGAGCCTCCAAAGATGACCAACTTGTGGTCGGACTTCTCGAAGAGTCTTTAAAGAAACAAGAAGATGCACAATATCAGACAAAAACCAAAAAGACCAAAAACACTGAGACTGGTGGGAAGATGCAGCTTTTTTCTTCTAATAGTCTTTTAGCTCATTTTATAGTTATTTTAAAACACATTTTTCATAAAAACTAAAAACTGACTAATCAGAACGGTTAGCAATTATGTAATATCTGACAAGTAATCGTTGCAGCTCTACTTGAAGGTTCAGCAAAGACGTTTTACACACACACACACACACACATATATATATATATATATATATAAAG
>JAMOIN010000819.1:0-29265 GCA_024666655.1 Dascyllus trimaculatus | reverse complement strand
GGGTCTTTATGGGAGGTTTGGGGTCTTTATGGGAGGTTTGGGGTCTTTATGGGAGGTTTGGGGTCTTTATGGGAGGTTTGGGGTCTTTATGGGGGGTTTGGGGTCTTTATGGAGGGTTTGGGGTCTTTATGGGAGGTTTGGGGTCTTTATGGGGGGTTTGGGGTCTTTATGGGGGGTTTGGGGTCCTCATGGAGGTTTTTGATGTCAGTGAGGCTTTCCGGTCTGAGTATGTTTTAGTTAAAGGAGTTCTGGGTTCAGTTATTTTACAAAGGTCTTGGTTGGTACCTGAGTCCAGTGAGACCCTCTCAGGTGTTCTGGGACTCGGCAGGTGTTCCACCTCCACCTGGATCAGCTCCGTCTCGTCGGCTCTCGCTCGGTGTCGAGGACTCTTGGAGCTTCCCTTCCTCCTCAGAGGGCTCCTCCTCCGGCCGCCCCCGGTGCCGCCCCCGGTGCCGCCCCCGGTGCCGGGCTCGCTGAGGTCCACCAGGTCCAGCGCTGTGGTCAGAACTGCAGGACAGACGGCTACAAGTCAGCGCTGAGGTCTTCATCAGACACAAAATGACCAGAGAGAGTTTAAGACTGACCGAAAGATCCAAAACCACCAGAACCAGAACCAGAACAAAGACTGAATGGAGACAAAAGCCCAGAAGAGACAGAATCACTCGTCCACAGTTTGGTTCAGGGACCTGATCCACCTCAGTCCTGACTCAGAGAAACCTTCCCTCCAAACTCTGACGGGTTTTATCGACATTAACTTATAAAAACCTGAACCTCATTTTAAACAACCTGGGAGACCAGAAACAAGCTGACATCATGATGACATCATCAAGAGTCGCCCGGCGGTCACGTCTCTGGCTGCAGACCAGCTGCTCCTCAGCTGGTCCAGGCGGTGACAGGTCTTATGGAAATGAGGCGGCGCTAACGAAGCTCCCGACGGGGAGGTCAGAGGTGTTAATTAATGGAAGCTGCAGCTGACAGACGGAGCAGCAGGACGAAGGACGAGGACACAAAGTTAGAGCAAAGAGAGACGGAGGTCAGAGTTAGACAGGACAGGTGAGACGGGACAGGTGTCAGCTCAGAGAAACAAGCCCCGCCCACTGCTGATGTCATTTACATGCTCATATTCAGAGGCTGAACTCTGGTGGTTCGAGTCTTTAAGAGTCTAAAACATGGAGGTGAACGGTGACGGATCAGACACATGGAGGCGTTCGGCCTTCAGCCAGCAGCTCCACCTCCAGCTGTCACTCTCAGAGTTACCTGCTGTGTTGGAGCTGATTGGTCGGACTGACGAGGCGTCGCTGCGACTCTCTGACAGGAAGTCATCGATGGAGGGGCTCAGCAGGGGCCGACTCTCCTGCTGCTCCCCGGCCAGCTGGAGGCAGAGAGCAGGAGACATCAGCAACGTTACATCAACCTTACAGCAACATCACAGCAACGTTATATCAACCTTACAGCAACATCACAGCAACGTTATATCAACCTTACAGCAACATCACAGCAACGTTATATCAACCTTACAGCAACATCACAGCAACGTTACATCACTGCAACGTTACAACCTTACAGCAACATCACAGCAACGTTACATCACTGTTACATCACTGTCAGTGTTAAACCAGCATTATAAACGTGACATCATTAGATCAACGTTAAGTCAATGTTATATCAAGGTTATAGCAACGTTTCACCGTCAACGCTACATCAACATGATAAAGCCTTCGTTGGTGGATCAGCGGGACGTCAGTGTCTCGTCCTGGTCGGACAGCTGAAGCTCAGGGCGGTTCGTCTCGTCCCTTCTCGTTGGGTTTGTCGTCGTCTCGTCTCGTTGTTCTGCTTCCCTTTGGGTCGGTTTCTTTTCTTTTCGGTCGGCTGGTCTCGCTCTGAAGGCTCTGAAGGCTCTGAAGGCTCTGATGGCTCTGAAGGCTCTGAAGGCTCTGAAGGCTCTGAAGGCTCTGATGGTTCTGATGGCTCTGAAGGCTCTGAAGGCTCTGAAGGCTCTGATGGTTCTGATGGCTCTGATGGCTCTGAAGGCTCTGAAGGCTCTGATGGCTCTGATGGCTCTGAAGGCTCTGATGGCTCTGAAGGCTCTGATGGTTCTGATGGCTCTGAAGACTCTGAAGGCTCTGAAGGCTCTGATGGCTCTGATGGCTCTGATGGTTCTGATGGCTCTGAAGGCTCTGAAGGCTCTGAAGGCTCTGATGGCTCTGATGGTTCTGATGGCTCTGATGGCTCTGAAGGCTCTGAAGGCTCTGAAGGCTCTGAAGGCTCTGAAGGCTCTGAAGGCTCTGAAGGCTCTGAAGGCTCTGAAGGCTCTGATGGCTCTGAAGGCTCTGATGGCTCTGATGGCTCTGAAGGCTCTGATGGCTCTGATGGCTCTGATGGCTCTGAAGGCTCTGAAGGCTCTGATGGTTCTGATGGCTCTGAAGGCTCTGATGGCTCTGAAGGCTCTGAAGGCTCTGATGGCTCTGAAGGCTCTGATGGCTCTGATGGCTCTGAAGGCTCTGAAGGCTCTGAAGGCTCTGAAGGCTCTGATGGCTCTGATGGCTCTGAAGGCTCTGAAGGCTCTGAAGGCTCTGATGGCTCTGATGGCTCTGAAGGCTCTGATGGTTCTGAAGGCTCTGAAGGCTCTGAAGGCTCTGATGGCTCTGATGGCTCTGAAGGCTCTGATGGCTCTGAAGGCTCTGAAGGCTCTGATGGCTCTGAAGGCTCTGATGGCTCTGATGGCTCTGATGGCTCTGATGGCTCTGAAGGCTCTGAAGGCTCTGATGGCTCTGAAGGCTCTGATGGCTCTGAAAGCTCTGATGGCTCTGAAGGCTCTGATGGCTCTGATGGCTCTGAAGGCTCTGATGGCTCTGATGGCTCTGAAGGCTCTGAAGGCTCTGATGGCTCTGATGGCTCTGATGGTTCTGAAGGCTCTGATGGCTCTGAAGGCTCTGAAGGCTCTGAAGGCTCTGAAGGCTCTGATGGCTCTGAAGGCTCTGAAGGCTCTGATGGCTCTGAAGGCTCTGATGGCTCTGATGGCTCTGATGGCTCTGATGGTTCTGAAGGCTCTGAAGGCTCTGAAGGAAGCGTCTCGAGGTGACATCAGTCATGAACAGGTCATCAGGTCGGCTCAGATCCTCCAGTCCAGGCCGAGTCGCTGCTGTGAGGTCGGATCATCGGCTGCATGAGTCTTCAGTGGTTTGGGTTTTCTGAACAGGAAGCTTCACCTCCTTCCGAGGCCTGATTTAACCTGATCACAGATCAGCGCCTTATAATCCTAATCCACGCTGCCGTGTTCGTCCACATGTCGGCTGGAAACGCTCATTTAATCCTGAAAGAGCAGCAGGAACCGTCCAATCAGAGTCCAGAGAAGAACAACCAGGACGAGAACAAGAACCAGCCAATAGAAAGAGGAGCTGAAGCTGGAGGTGGAGGACAGAAACATCAGGCCCCACCCTCCAACTCCTCCCACATCCATCCTTCAGCACAGGAACGTAAAGCTGGACCAGAACCAGCATGAAGATCTGATCAGTGATCCAGGTCTGCTGGTCCACCGCTGAACTAAGACATCAGCATCAGCTTCATCCAGTCAGGGGATATTAAAGACTGTGATTAAAAGTCAGATTCCTGCATTAGTGGGTTTGAAACTAAACTCAAGTCGAGGAAAATTAATGAAATAAGATTTCAGACTGTCTCTCTGTGTCTGTTTGTTGTTGTTTTGTGTCTGTTTGTTGTTGTTTTGTGTCTGTTTGTTGTTGTTTTGTGTCTCTTTGTTGTTGTTTTGTGTCTCTTTGTCGTTGTTTTGTGTCTCTTTGTTGTTGTTTTGTGTCTGTTTGTTGTTGTTTTGTGTCTCTTTGTCGTTGTTTTGTGTCTTTGTGGTTGTTTTGTGTCTGTTTGTTGTTGTTTTGTGTCTCTTTGTTGTTGTTTTGTGTCTCTTTGTCGTTGTTTTGTGTCTCTTTGAGGTTGTTTTGTGTCTCTTTGTTGTTGTTTTGTGTCTCTTTGAGGTTGTTTTGTGTCTCTTTGTTGTTGTTTTGTGTCTCTTTGTTGTTGTTTTGTCTGTTGTTGTTTTGTGTCTCTTTGTTGTTGTTTTGTGTCTCTTTGTCGTTGTTTTGTGTCTCTTTGTGGTTGTTTTGTGTCTCTTTGTTGTTGTTTTGTGTCTCTTTGTTGTTGTTTTGTGTCTCTTTGTGGTTGTTTTGTGTCTCTTTGTGGTTGTTTTGTGTCTTTGTGGTTGTTTTGTGTCTCTTTGTGGTTGTTTTGTCTCACAACTATTAAAATCATGAGGATTTATTTAGAATTTTTAGGCAAATTTAAATCTGTGTTGTTTTTGCTTTACAGATTTCAATGCTGTGTGTTCAAATGCAGCAACATTTAAAGAACAAAATAAAAAGGCAATGACCAATAATTTAGTTTTAAACTTAACGGAACACTTTCTTGTTGTGCTCACGACGTTTGATCAAAACAGTCTGAGATGAATTTAATGACTGACAACGAATCGACTGATCTGCTGGAGGCGACCAAACCAGGAGTCATTCAGAGCTTCAGTCTGGATTTAAACTGGAGTCTTGTTCAGTGGAGTTGGTTTGATGAAGGTTCACTTAGAGCTGCTACTAATGATCCTGTTTGCTGTAGATTATTTTCTTATTAAAATGACTCAAACCACTGAATAGATGTTCGGTCTATCTGGTGACTGATGGCTGCAGCTGCTTTAAAGGGACGCTACGGCAAATCTGATCCAACAGAGACAGCAGATGTTAGAACTAAACAGGTTTCAAAAAAATAAAACTCTGAGCAGTGAAACAGCGTGGTCGTCATGCCAACCTTGGTTGTCACGGCGAGGAGGGGGTTTCCTTCAGAGGACGCCTTTTTACCGGGAAGCTCCTTCAGCACCATGGCAACGACCCTTTCCCCTTTGCCCTACAACAGGCAGATCGACAGGTTCATTCATTCATCCACTCACCGTCACAACAAGGAGCCTCACAGCTTTCTTTTGGAGGACTGAAGAGCTCCGACATGCAAAAAACCTGATTATTGAAAACGGAAAAAAGTGTCCTAGAGCAGCAGTCCCCAACCACCGAGCACGGTGGTGGCAGCATCATGATGTGAAGCACGGTGGTGGCAGCATCATGACGTGAAGCACGGTGGTGGCAGCATCATGATGTGAAGCACGGTGGTGGCAGCATCATGATGTGAAGCACGGTGGTGGCAGCATCATGATGTGAAGCACGGTGGTGGCAGCATCATGACGTGAAGCACGGTGGTGGCAGCATCATGACGTGAAGCACGGTGGTGTGTGGCAGCATCACGCGTGAAGCATGGTGGTGGCAGCATCATGATGTGAAGCACGGTGGTGGCAGCATCATGACGTGAAGCACGGTGGTGGCAGCATCATGACGTGAAGCACGGTGGTGGCAGCATCATGGTGAAGCATTTGCGGTGGCAGCATCAGCGATGTGAAGCACGTGGTGGCAGCATCATGCGACGTGAAGCACGGTGGTGGCAGCACAAGAGACGCAGCACGAGTGGTGGCAGCATCATGACGTGAAGCACGGTGGTGGCAGCATCATGATGTGAAGCACGTGGTGGCATCATCATGACGTGAAGCACGGTGGTGGCAGCATCATGATGTGAAGCACGTGGTGGCATCATCATGACGTGAAGCACGGTGGTGGCAGCATCATGATGTGAAGCACGTGGTGGCAGCATCATGATGTGAAGCACGGTGGTGGCAGCATCATGATGTGAAGCATGGTGGTGGCAGCATCATGATGTGAAGCATGGCGGTGGCAGCATCATGATGTGAAGCACGGTGGTGGCAGCATCATGATGTGAAGCACGGTGGTGGCAGCATCATGATGTGAAGCACGGTGGTGGCAGCATCATGACGTGAAGCACGGTGGTGGCAGCACGCAGCATGATGATGTGAAGCACGGTGGTGGCAGCATCATGACGTGAAGCATGGTGGTGGCAGCATCATGACGTGAAGCATGGTGGTGGCAGCATCATGATGTGAAGCGTGGCGCATCATGGTGTGAAGCGCGGTGGTGGCAGCATCATGATGTGAAGCACGGTGGTGGCAGCATCATGACGTGAAGCACGGTGGTGGCAGCATCATGACGTGAAGCACGGTGGTGGCAGCATCATGACGTGAAGCACGGTGGTGGCAGCATCATGACGTGAAGCACGGTGGTGGCAGCATCATGACGTGAAGCACGGTGGTGGCAGCATCATGACGTGAAGCACGGTGGTGGCAGCATCATGATGTGAAGCACGGTGGTGACAGCATCATGACATGAAGTGGTGGTGGCAGCATATGACGTGAAGCAGGTGGTGGCAGCATCATGACGTGAAGCACGGTGGTGGCAGCATCATGACGTGAAGCACGGTGGTGGCAGCATCACGTGAAGCACGGTGGTGGCAGCAACGTGATGTGAAGTACGGTGGTGGCAGCATCATGATGTGAAGCACGGTGGTGGCAGCATCATGACGTGAAGCACGGTGGTGGCAGCATCATGATGTGAAGCACGGTGGTGGCAGCATCATGATGTGAAGCACAGTGGTGGCAGCATCATGATGTGAAGCATGGTGGTGGCAGCATCATGATGTGAAGCACGGTGGTGGCAGCATCATGACGTGAAGCATGGTGGTGGCAGCATCATGATGTGAAGCACGGTGGTGGCAGCATCATGACGTGAAGCATGGTGGTGGCAGCATCATGACGTGGCCAACGGTACCAGTGATTGTTCCTATGGTCCCCAACCCCCCCGCTGTTAAATTAAAAACAAGTTGTGACCTTTCCAGCACCTTGGACCGGTTTCAAGCAAGACCATGTTGAATGTTCTAAGGACCGGTCCTCAGGTCCATTGAACGCTTTCTTACTTGAAACCGGTCCACGGTGCTGAAAAGGTCGGGGGCCGCTGTCCTTCATGACTTCCAACGATTCCAAAAGAACTAAAACAGAAAACATAAGATCTGTTTGAAACCTGCTCAGACTGACCTGTGGATTCTCCAGAAGGACCTAAAATATGTCTAAATGACTCCTAAAAGGCCAAAACAAGGTCCAGAGTTCCTTAGAACCTGGTCCTGATCCCCTGAAATCCTCTCAGAAGGACTCCGACCTAAAATGTCCCAAACGACTTCACATTTGTCCAAAATTACAAACCAGTGTCCAGAGTTTGTTCTGAAAGACTTGAAACCTGCTCAGGAAGCGACAGACGGTCTGCCAGTCTCAGGTCAGCAGCCCCCGATCAATCAATGCATCAGGCGTTTCCATGGAGACACGCCTCCGACATCGATTCTGCTGAAAGCCAAACTGATTCTTGTTTTCAGAGGATTCATCTGTTCGTCTCGTTCAAACTGAAACCTCAGAGAATCTGAACTCAGCTGGTTCCTCTTCTTCACTGTGGATCATTTTCTCTGCTGTCTCCAGTCCTCTAATGATCAATAGTAATCTGACCGTTATTGATCCTTTGGGGAAACTCCTTCTCTCTTGATTCATAGTTAACCTGAACTACAGGTACTGGGAGCAGTCAGGGGCCCGGGGCCTTCCTCAGGGGCCCACAGTCGCTCTCACTTTCCACCTCCTGCCAGTCCAGGGACTCGAACCGGCGACCCACCAGTCACAAGTTCACTTCATGAACCACCAGGCCACTGTGGAACCAGAACACCATGAAGGAGGAGAACTCAGAGGCCTTCAGCCAGGAGGACTCAGATGGATCCAGAAGAGGAGACGTCTCTGTTATTTACTAAATGTTCTCTATGAGTCTCTCCTGTCTCTGTCTTCGTCTGTCGTTTCGTCTCCTTCGTTGTTTTCTTGTCTTTTTGTGTCTCCAGTTGTTTTCCTGTCCGTCCTGTTCGGTTTGTTTGTCTGATCTCTCTCGTTGTCTCCACATATGATATGATGTTACACCTGATAAACAAGACGATGCTGGAGCTGATCTGGACTCATGTCTGTGTTTCTTTGAGCTGCAGCTCAGCGAGTCAAACTGTTTCCCTCCTTCAGGTTCTGAACAGTCACAGATCAAAACACAGCAAACACGCCTTGGAGCTTCGCTGTTGGAGCTGCATGTTAGCATGTTAGCATGTTAGCATGTTAACATGTCAACATGCTGACATGCTAACATGTTAACCTGAGGCCAGAAACCACCGACATGCAAACCTGCTTCTCCAGCGACGAAAAACCCAGCAGAGACCCTCAGAGACACCGACTGGTTTAAAAAGTTTAAAAACGAGTATCCAGGTATCCAGGTGTTCAGGTGTTCAGGTGTTCAGGTATTCAGGTATCCAGGTGTCCAGGTGTTCAGGTGTTCAGGTATCCAGGTGTTCAGGTATTCAGGTATCCAGGTATCCAGGTATTCAGGTGGTCAGGTGTTCAGGTACCCAGGTATTCAGGTATCCAGGTATTCAGGTGTTCAGGTATCCAGGTGAGCTGTGCCGTTGAATGTTACCTGCTGCTTAGTCGTGATGTTCAGACAGAGATGAGTGGAGCACGTTAATAAAACACCCGTTATTATTGGAGCAGCTGAAGGCAGCATGATGGAGGGACACGCCAGGATCTACCTGATCACACCTGAACACACCTGAACACACCTGAACACACCTGAGCTCACATGAACTCACATGAACACACCTGATCACACCTGATCACACCTGAACACACCTGAACACACCTGAACACACATGAACACACCTGAACACACCTGTCTGAACTAAAGGTTCAGCATCAGCTTCCTGCTGACACTCACCTGAGAGTGAGACGGACCAACAGGTGAGTTCCAGCTCACACCTTGTTATTCTTCATTACAGAGACAACATGAGGTCACCTGGTCTGATGACATCACTCAGGTGAGTGTGCAATACAAGCAATGTAACAGATGACTTCATGTGGACGATCAGTGAAGTCCTCACTTTGTGTTCAGTAGCTGACAGGAGACGCATTTCTACTGTTCCTACTTTACCTTCAGCTGCAGAGTCTCTACTGTGTTTCTATTGTTTCTACTGTGTATCTGTTGTGTTTCTACTGTGTTTCTATTGTTTCTACTGTGTATCTGTTGCGTTTCTACTGTGTTTCTATTGTTTCTACTGTGTATCTGTTGTGTTTCTACTGTGTTTCTATTGTTTCTACTGTCTCTACTGTGACCAGTAAAAGCAGAAGTGAGCAGACATCCCAACCTGAGAACTAGTTTCTGTCTCTTTACTGTCGGCCATCTTTTTCTGTTTAATGTTTCCTCACGCTGTCAGTGTGTGTGTGTGTGTGTGTGTGTGTGTGTGTGTGTGTGTGTGTGTGTGTGTGTGTGTGTGTGTGTGTTGTTGCTGGATGCTGTTGGACTAAAAATAACCTGATGTTGTGCTGAGCAAACAGTCCTCCATCAGCAGAGTCCCAGCAGAGCTGAGCTCAGTGCTGCAGCAGCACATCCAGCAGTACTACAATACAGTACTACTACAGTACTGTATTGTAGTACTCTACTGTAGTACTGTAGTACCACAGTACAGCACTACAACAGCACTGCACCACGCAGTAATTGCACCGCAGCACTACAGCAACAGCACTACAGCACCACTACAGCACCACCACAGCAATGTAGTAATAATGTAGTACCATAGCACGACACCACTACCACAGCAATGCACCATACCCCAGCAGCACTGCAGCAGCACCGTAGTACAGAAATACGAAAGTAATACAATACAGTACTACTACAGTACTGTAGTAGTACTACAGTACTACTACAGTACTAGTACAGTACTGTATTGTAGTACTCTACTGTAGTACTGTAGTACTACAGTACTGTAGTACTACAGTACTGTACTGTACAGTACTGTAGTACTACAGTACTGTACAGTACAGTACTAGGGTAATATTACAGTAGTACTACAGTACTGTACAGTACAGTACTAGGGTAATATTACAGTAGTATTGTAGTACTACTGCAGTACTAGGAGGCCATGATTCCGTCTCCCTCTAAAGCTCCACTGAATCCTGACAGAAGCTTCCTGGAGACGCTTGTATCATATAAACACATGTATGAATACAACATACATATGAACATACATGTTTACATATATGTTATGTCATACATGTGCGTGTTTGTTTGACATAAATCTAACTACATAACATGATAGAAACTAACTGCAGGCCGGATGGTGCCTCAGTGTCTCAGCCTCCCTCTGAGGACGATCAGAGGCAGGTAAAGGTGTGAAGCCGAGCCAAGGACGGAGGAACACCTGAGTCCAGGTGTTTGTGTCCTCCAGAGATCCAGCAGCGCCACTCGAATTAATCTTGTGTGAGAGCTTCCCTCAGACACGGTAACTAGAGCACAGGACGACTACGGGAGCCTGCAGAGGACATCTCCAGCCTGGCTGTAAAAGACCTGATCAGAACTCAGTGTCACACTGTCGTCAATATTCTCCACTATCGATGTTTAGAGATTCATCGATGAATAATGTAACAGATTAAAGTTAAATGAACCAATAGGGTGGGAGAAGGTCATGATGTCACTGAACGTAGACCAGCTGTAGTTCCTGGTTGTTCCACCAGGTGGAGCCTCTCACTGTTTAATACTGTAGAGACCAGAGGAGGCGTCACTCAGACTACAGTTCATGTTGGAAGCAGAGAGCATTGTGGGAGTTTAGCTGCAACGGGCACCATGACAGAGACTCCTGAGGAGGTTAATGACCTCCTGTTGAAGCTAAATTAAATAAAGTACATTATCATGTGTCTCCAGCTGAAGAGCTTCACGGCTGCAACTGCAGGAGCCCTGTTTGTCGTTAGAGCGCCACCTACTGACTGTTAAAGGTTTATTCCACTGACACGTCGTAGTTCAACCGTAGCATCTGGACCTGAAGACGTTCCACCTCCGTCCAAGACCAGAGGTGGAACGTCTTCAGGTCCAGATGCTACGGTTGAAACCAGGAGGACGACCATGACCTGGAGGACTGAGAACCTCCACAGACGTCTTTCACATGAAGAGAGGAAGTTGTGAAGCTCATGTCTGATCTGGACGCTGTGGAGAATCAGCTGCTGGAGAACAAGTCGGTTCCAAACCTCGTCCCGGTCTGTCTTCACGCTCGGCTTCCCTCTGAGCTGCTTCATCCAACAGAAAGCATCTTCTGCTGCAGGACTGAACCCTCATCAAACTTTAACTCCGTTACCTAACGGAGAGCAGGAGGAGCGTCTCAGCGGCGTCACGGCAGGAAGAGGTTACTGCAGGTCAGAGCTCCTCCACCTGCCCAGACTCACCTGGTCTGCCAGCTCATACTGGTGAGGGACGTCCTGATGCGGATCAGTGTGAAGCTCAGCTCGAAGCTTCGTTTACATCCGCTGGTGTTGTAGAGGTGGAGCAGTCCAGCTCAGAACAACCTCACTGACAAGGTTCATTAACGACAGGATTTAACACATTTTAATTACTGGACCTTGAAAAGGATCCAACTGTCCAACCAGGCTGGTGCTGGGTCTCCAGAAGGCTCCTGTCAGCGTCTACCAATGGATGGATCCACGTTTCTACTGAAACACAGCCTCTGGTCCACGGTTCTCCAAATGTTGAGGCTCTAACGTCAGTAGAACCTGATGTGTGTTTGCTGTTCCAACAATCTGAGTGTGTTTTATCTAGAATGAGTTCCAGGTTTGCTGATTCAGTGTTTCCTCCCTGAACGCTTGAAACAAACACAGACAACAGTCACATCCGCAGAAAACATTAATAATTAAAGCTGGAGCAGCGCTGGGCGGGTCCTCGCTTCACGCTGCTCAGCAACCGAGACTGGATATCAGAGTAGGCACGTCCTCAGACCCGACTCGGATCACACCTGTGAAGTTTGAGGCTGATTAGAGCCATACAGGCTAGTTATACAGCACTTCCTGTCTCTTTCAAAGCGAAACACCAAAACGCCGCGGGCTGCCACGGCCACGCCCTCATCCTTTAGTGGAGCATTTTAATAACTGTTGCTCACCACCACCTGGAGTACATGCTGGGTAAATCTGAGATCTGTAGGAGTTACCCTCTAGGACGAGGTCGCTCTAGAAAATGTGAAAAATTTTTCCAACATTGCAAAAAATTGGACAGTAAATTCAAAATGGCCGACTTCCTGTTGCATTGTGGGTATGGGTTCTAGAGGCTTTTTTCTGCGTCTTGTCGTGATACATACATGTACTGAATTTGGTAGCTCTATGTGGAACTAACTGAATGTAAACCCTTATTTTTAGTGTCTAGGGGGCGCTGTGGAGTCATTTTGCCGCTCACATGTGTCATTCCCTAGAATGTGATGGAGCTACACCGTCCTGATGTGCGTCCAGGTTACACGTGTTTTCAGGTGGTTTAGGGCTTCAACATTGAGCCCAGTGACTCCACAGAATACTATTCATCATCAGAATACAGCAGGGTTCTACACCGCTGATGATGATGATGATGATGATGATGATGACTCAGTTAAACCGAGTTCTATACAGCGACTGGCGGAGCTTCTTCAGCCTCTACGTGTCAAACAGGAACCAGATCCATGCTTCGTGTCCTGGGTTCAGGTTTCTCTGATGCAGCAGAACCTCCGGTGTTCTGAAACCCGAAGCTTCGTCTGAGTCTGCACTTTTATGGTTTCAGCTGACAGACGTCCGACTCGGAGTCAGAGCGTTAACCTGACACCGAAACACCTCCAGTGATGCTGTGGCTGGACGACCCTCCAGGTTCCAGTCGCAGCATCTGGACTCGGTTGAGTTCATCGAAGACGTTCCACATCTCCAGGACGAGAGGTGGAACGCCTTCGATGAACTCAATCTACCGAGTCCACGAGGACAGACGACACAGCTGTTCTCACGTCCAGATGTTTGTGTTGTCAGGCAGCAGGACGAGGACGGAGCAGTGGAGCTAACGACACGCTAACAACACGCTAACCAGCCGTAGCTTCATCTGAACCCTGAGGTCGTTCCAATGTTTGTTACTGTTCACCGACTCACTGGGCTCAATGTTGAAGCCCTAAACCACCTGAAAACACTGTAACCTGGACGCACATCAGGACGGTGTAGCTCCATCACATTCTAGGGAATGACACATGTGAGTAGCAAAATGACTCCACAGCGCCCCCTAGACACTAAAAATAAGGGTTTACATTCAGTTAGTTCCACATAGAGCTATCAAATTCAGTACGCATATGTGTCACGACAAGACGCACAGAAAAGCCTCTAGAACCCATACCCACAATGCAACAGGAAGTCGGCCATTTTGAATTCACTGTCAGATTTTTTGCGATGTTGGCCAAAATTTTTCACATTTGCTAGAGCAAACTCGTCCTAGAGGGTAACTCCTACAGATCTCAGATTTACCCAGCATGTACTCCAGGTGGTGGTGAGCAACAGTTATTAAAATGTTCCACTAAAGTATGAGGGCGTGGCCGTGGCAGCCCGCGGCGTTTTGGTGTTTCGCCATGACAGAAACAGGAAGTGATGTCTAACTAGCCTGTATGTGCTCCAATCAGCCTCAAACTGCACAGGTGTGATCAGAGTCATCACAGCCACATGACCATATAAGGACAGCTCAGTCACATGACCATATAAGGATAGCTCAGTCACATGACCATATAAGGATAGCTCAGTCACATGACCATATAAGGATAGCTCAGCCACATGACCATATAAGGATAACTCAGTCACATGACCATATAAGGATAGCTCAGTCACATGACCATATAAGGATAGCTCAGTCACATGACCATATAAGGATAGCTCAGTCACATGACCATATAAGGATAGCTCAGTCACATGACCATATAAGGACAGCTCAGTCACATGACCATATAAGGACAGCTCAGTCACATGACCATATAAGGACAGCTCAGTCACATGACCATATAAGGATAGCTCAGTCACATGACCATATAAGGATAGCTCAGTCACATGACCATATAAGGATAGCTCAGTCACATGACCATATAAGGACAGCTCAGTCACATGACCATATAAGGATAGCTCAGTCACATGACCATATAAGGACAGCTCAGTCACATGACCATATAAGGACAGCTCAGTCACATGACCATATAAGGATAGCTCAGTCACATGACCATATAAGGACAGCTCAGTCACATGACCATATAAGGATAGCTCAGTCACATGACCATATAAGGATAGCTCAGTCACATGACCATATAAGGACAGCTCAGTCACATGACCATATAAGGATAGCTCAGTCACATGACCATATAAGGATAGCTCAGTCACATGACCATATAAGGATAGCTCAGTCACATGACCATATAAGGATAGCTCAGTCACATGACCATATAAGGATAGCTCAGTCACATGACCATATAAGGATAGCTCAGTCACATGACCATATAAGGACAGCTCAGTCACATGACCATATAAGGATAGCTCAGTGACATGACCATATAAGGATAGCTCAGTCACATGACCATATAAGGATAGCTCAGTCACATGACCATATAAGGATAGCTCAGTCACATGACCATATAAGGATAGCTCAGTGACAGGCCTGTTCTGATGCTCTCCATCATGAAACAGGAAGTGATGTCTAACTGGCCTGTAAATGCTCCAATCGGCCTCAGACTTCACATGCATGATCTAAGACCGGCCCTGATGACATCCACATGGAGATATCTGGTCTCAGTCACTGACCAGCATGAAGAGAGGACCTGTCCAACGCTGCTCCAGCTTTAATGTAATATTTTATCACACTAAACATAAGATAAACTCAAGCGGTTGATCTACAGAATAATAATTTGGATATTTAATCAGTATTTCAGTGAGTAAAGCTTCAGCTTGTCTCTGTTTTATACGTGTTGGATTAAATAAGATTACATGAACTCAACTGAGCCGCTTCTCATCTGTTCCACGACTCCTTCTGACTTTAATCAGCAGAAACCAGCAAGTAGACGGAGCCGGCTGCAGCTTCACGCCGAGACGCAGCCGATCGGACGTCTGAGCACTTTGATGTGTCGCGGCGGAGTGCAGATAAAACAGGAAGACAGAGAACAGACGGGCTTTGATGTGGGACAGAAGAAGAAACAGCTGCAGGAGATCATTCATCACGACTGTTTTCAGGCTGAGGAACGTGGAGATCCTCAGGCATCCAGGCCACGGTCATCCTCGTAGCTTAAATCCTAGCATCTGGACTGGCTGGCGTTCCTCGTTGGACGAGAGGTGGAACGTCTTCTAGGAACTCCATCAAGTCCAGATGCTTCGATTGAAACCACAAGGACAAGTCCAGGACCAGCGAATGAACCTGGAGATCACACTGAGAACACGTCTGCTGGATCGGTCTAATCACTGGCGTCTGAAGCTCCTTGAAGCTCCTTGAAGCTCCTTGAAGCTCCTGGAAGCACGTCCTGGTTCTGTCCTCACCACGGTCTAAAGTGGAGGATGGTGGAGGAGGACGGCCCAGCGAGGATCTGCAGCCGGCTGGAAATGATGAAGCACCGGAGCTCGCCTCTGTGACAGCAGCTGAATAATTAAAGCTGAAATCTGCCGTCGCTGCAGCAGCTTCATGACCCCGAACAGCAGGTCCTCTGACCTGAAGGCTGCAGATCACAGCGGGAGCCCTGAGGCAACGTTACGGCAACGTTACGGCAACGTTCTGCAGCAGAAGCTATTTCACAGCAGAATAATTAAAGCTGAAACCTGCAGCAGCTTCATGACCCCGACAGCAGCAGGATGCATCTAACCTGAGGACTGCAGAGAACGCTACAGCAACGCTACAGCAACGCTACAGCAACGTTACAGCAACGCTACAGCAACGTTACAGCAACGCTACAGCAACGTTAAAGGAACGCTACAGCAACGTTAAAGGAACGCTACAGCAACGTTACAGCAACGTTAAAGGAACGCTACAGCAACGCTACAGCAACGCTACAGCAACGTTACAGCAACGTTAAAGGAACGCTACAGCAACGCTACAGCAACGCTACAGCAACGTTACAGCAACGTTAAAGGAACGCTACAGCAACGCTACAGCAACGCTACAGCAACACTACAGCAACGTTAAAGGAACGCTACAGCAACGTTACAGCAACGTTACAGCAACACTACAGCAACGTTACAGCAACACTACAGCAACGTTAAAGGAACGCTACAGCAACGTTAAAGGAACGCTACAGCAACGTTACAGCAACACTACAGCAACGTTACAGCAACACTACAGCAACGTTAAAGGAACGCTACAGCAACGTTACAGCAACACTACAGCAACGTTAAAGGAACGCTACAGCAACGTTACAGCAACACTACAGCAACGTTAAAGGAACAGCCAGAACCCTGAGGCAACGTTACAGCAACGCTACAGCAACGTTACAGCAACTCTTAGAAAAGTTGCAGCAACATTACAGCAACATTAAAGCAACGTCACAGAAACAATATGAATCATCAGCAGCTGAACTGATACATGAACAAGAAAAACTCCTTTCAGATCAGCTATTAACTAATCTATCAATCAGCTGATCCACTAATCAATCAGTCATTAATCAGCTGATCCACTAATCAATCAGCGGATCCATTAATCAATCAGCTGATCCATTAATCAATCAGCAGATCCATTAATCAATCAGCAGATCCATTAATCAATCAGTCATTAATCAGCTGATCCACTAATCAATCAGCAGATCCATTAATCAATCAGCAGATCCATTAATCAATCAGTCATTAATCAGCTGATCCATTAATCAATCAGTCATTAATCAGCTGATCCATTAATCAATCAGTCATTAATCAGCTGATCCATTAATCAATCAGTCATTAATCAGCAGATCCATTAATCAATCAGTCATTAATCAGCTGATCCATTAATCAATCAGCAGATCCATTAATCAATCAGCAGATCCATTAATCAATCAGCTGATCCATTAAGCTGCAGCAGTGATGAGGAACCACAAACGGGTCTTTGAGCTCGTCTGAAGCTTTTCTTTGTCGGTTTGTGGGTTTTAAATATTGATCGACGTTTCAGATCAATCAATCAATAATGACCTGATCGATCTGTTCTGGATGAATCACAGAAGATCTTCAGGACAGTTTCTACAAATAAACATTTCATTACTAAAACGTTCTGTTTTAGTTTCAGGAGACGTTCTGAGGGGAACTTTGTTCATTTCTACTTCAGGAACAGTTTCTCTGCCACAGACCGCCGCTGCTGTTTGTTTGTTTGTTTGTTTGTTTGTTTGTTTGTTGTTGTTGTCGTCCGGTGTAGCCTTCAGTGTTTAGAACATTTAAATGAAGAAGCTGATCTACAGGAGAAGAGCTACATGAAGCAGCTCAGGACGGTCCCTGCTGATCACCAGACCCAGAACCAGAACCAGAACCAGAACCCCTGACCCACAGGAACTAACAGCTGCAGTTCGGCTCCATGCTCAGGTTCTGTCCCATTTAAAGCTGAACAACAAAATACAAACCTCTCAGGAATAAAACCTGCGGCTGCTGGGACACGTGATGTCCGCTCAGGTAACAGCTCACCTGGACCTGGTACATGGTGCTGCGGATCCGTCCTCAGCGGGACGCAGCTGGAGCTGCAGCCGGCAGCAGTCCGCCCCGGCCGGCTTCACTGCGACAATCCGCTCGGTGTCTCTCCGGAGCCTCTCGGACCTGAAAGCCCCGCGAAAGCACGATGATGTCCCGCTGCGCTCCGCCTCCCGGTCCGTCCTCCCGGTCCGTCCTCCCGGTCCGTCCTCCCGGTCCGTCCTCCGGGTCCGTCCTCCGGCTCCGGTCCGTCCAGCCTGTCCGACGCCGCGGGGTCCAGCTTTCATCTCGCTCCGCTCCGGTGGAGGGCGGGACGACGGTAAGCCGAGCAGAGCCGAGCAGAGCCGAACCTCTCCGAGTGGTTCCGGAGTTAAGTTACCACAATAAACCGAGTAGAGCCGAGCTGTTCCGGGGGTTTTCAAAATAAAAGGCTTTTGAAAACATCTGCCAGAATTCAAAGTATTAATGTTTCAGTGAGCGAAAGAAAGATTAAGCCTGTTTTAATATTTCTAAGCCACAATAATGATAAACTAAACTGAGCTGCAACTAATCATTATTTCCATTATTGATTAAACTTTGGATTCTTTTCTGGATCAGCTGTTTGGTTCTAAAATATGGATCAGAGTTAAATGTCTTGTTTTATCCAAAGAACATCAGTTTACTGTCATAGAGGAGGAAAGAAACCAGGAAACCATCACCCTGAAGAAGATTGAATCACAGAGTTTAGACTGTTTTTACTAGAAATGACTCAGACTGATCGTTAATGATCAAAACAGACTAAAGGTTAATGGTTGCAGATCTAATCCGACTCCATCACAGCGACACACTGACAGCCTCTAGTTTACAAAGTCTGTTTAATAAAACACGTCGATCCAGATCTTACAGTTCATTCAGTCAGAATTACACAGAACAACGTCACATTACATGAACACACATTTTAGTTTTCTATAAAAGAACATGACGTCCTGATAAATGAAAGTAGTTAAAGTTCTCAACAGAGCAGTGCTTTAGATGAGTCAGTAAACAGTCGATGTTCTGCTAACGAGCCTCCAGGAAACTACAGTCATAGAGCAGCGTCTGAACCTTTTCACAGCACGGACAGGAAAAACAACGTTCTGGAAACCTGGAGGACAAAAGTGTCCGGCTGGAAACTGAGGCCTGGTAAGAAGCATCGCCATGATGCTGCCACCACCGTGCTTCACACCATGATGCTGCCACCACCGTGCTTCACATCATGATGCTGCCACCACCATGCTTCACATCATGATGCTGCCACCACCGTGCTTTAATCATGATGCTGCCACCACCGTGCTTCACATCATGATGCTGCCACCACCGTGCTTCACATCATGATGCTTCCACCACCGTGCTTCACACCATGATGCTGCCACCACCGTGCTTCACATCATGATGCTGCCACCACCGTGCTTCACAACATGATGCTGCCACCTCCGTGCTTTAATTCATCGGACCAGTCATCCCTCTCGATGACCGGTCCGTAGAACAGCGTCTTGCCTTTAAACTGGTCCGTGGTGCAGAAAAGGCTGCAGACCACTGATCTGAAGCACATCCAGTGAAACACAACAGATCAGACTTTTTCAGTTTATTCACATTTCAGTGCAAAGTTTAGTGTCAGTTACTCATAAATGTCAAACGTCTGCACCGTTTTGTTTCACAGCTGTCGACTGATTTTGGCTCAGGCTTACATCAGTTTTGGTCGCGTCGTTCGTTGCAGTGAAGTAAAACCAGACTAGACTAAATCTACACGGCGTGAAGTTCTGCCTCGTTTTAACTCGCTGTGGTTCATTTTTCAGTGTAAAGAACCAGACGAAGGAGGAGAGAGACATTCTTTGATTATTTACTTTACAAAACTATTAAGACTCTGGAACTAATATCGTCTCCTCATCCTGCAGATATGACCTATTTACAGTGTTGGAGGTTTCTGAGCCACGCTGCTCGGGTTTTATTTTCACTTTAGACTGATGTTTTAATTACTGACAGACTTTAGAGTCACTGTGGACAAACGTTGAATCGTTCCGGCAGGTCTGAGTCCTTTAGGACCGGCTACGCTCACATGAGGACAGGTTTTTGTCATTCTAGACACGTTTCTAGTGATTCAGTTCCTTTTCATCATTTTCAAACACTGTTTTTTCGTTCTGGACTAGTTTTGGTCTGTTTTAGTTTTAGTTTCAGTCATTTGGACGTACGAGGATTCTCTGATTCTAAAGACGGGATATTCTTGTTCCGCGGCCAGACGTCCTCCTCACTCGGCTCCACGGTGATCAGTGTGAACATCAGGACAGATCCCGCTACAGCCTCAGTCCTGGCGTTCGGTTCTGAGCCGGTAGCGGAAGCGGACGTCGGCGGCGGGCAGCAGGATTCCCAGTCCGGCCCGGCTGGGGTCCAGCGAGGCTCTGGGCTGACCGTCCTCCAGCTGCAGGTCGAAGTACAGCACCAGGAGACTCACGAACTGCTTGATCTCGTTGAGGGCGAAGTGGCGGCCGGGACACTTGGAAGAACCGGAGCCGAACGGCATCAGGTAGTACTTCAGCTTCTGGCCCTGCTTGTAGAAGTCCGTCTTGTGCTCGCCGTCCCGGGTGTAGCGGTCGAACCGGAACGTCTGAGGAAGAGCAGAGAGCGATGGAGAGCTGCTGCTGGACTCGTAAAGTTCATTATGACGACTGTGTGTGACAGCTTCAGGACGAAGACGACAGGGTTACACATATCAACACACACTTCCTCCATGTTTTTAAAGCTTCGTGGACATTTCTACCAACAGCACTTTCATCTGTCCTTCATTATTCTGAAGGTCCTGCAGCAAACATCTGGATCAGTGTTTGGTGGCAGAGAGAATTAGTTGAGCTTTTAATTTGAAATCAGTCTGGTCACACACATGAGAAGCGTCCTGAGTTTTCATGAACTGTGATGAGATGAAGAGGTTATGTTGGAAACTTTCAGGCAACATTCATGAAACATTCAGGAAAAAATCAGGAAATAATCAGGAAACATTGAGGAAACATTGAGGAAAGATTCAGGAAACATTGAGGAAACATTGAGGAAAGATTCAGGAAACATTGAGGAAAGATTCAGGAAACATGAGGAAACATTGAGGAAAGATTCAGGAAACATTAAGGAAAGATTCAGGAAACATGAGGAAACATTGAGGAAAGATTCAGGAAACATTGAGGAAACATTGAGGAAACATTCAGGAAACATTGAGGAAACATTGAGGAAACATTCAGGAAACATTGAGGAAAGATTCAGGAAACATTGAGGAAACATTGAGGAAAGATTCAGGAAACATTCAGGAAACATTGAGGAAACATTCAGGAAAGATTCAGGAAACATTGAGGAAAGATTCAGAAAACATTGAGGAAAGATTCAGGAAACATTGAGGAAACATTGAGGAAAGATTCAGGAAACATTGAGTAAAGATTCAGGAAAGATTCAGGAAACATTCAGGAAAGATTCAGGAAAGATTCAGGAAACATTGAGGAAAGATTCAGGAAACATTGAGGAAAGATTCAGGAAACATTCAGGAAACATTCAGGAAAGATTCAGGAAAGATTCAGGAAACATTCAGGAAACATTGAGGAAACATTGAGGAAACATTGAGGAAAGATTCAGGAAACATTCAGGAAACATTCAGGAAACATTCAGGAAAGATTCAGGAAACATTGAGGAAAGATTCAGGAAACATTGAGGAAAGATTCAGGAAACATTTAGGAAAGATTCAGGAAACATTGAGGAAAGATTCAGGAAAGATTCAGGAAAGATTCAGGAAACATTGAGGAAAGATTCAGGGATCATTGAGGAAACATTGAGGAAACATTGAGGAAACATTCAGGAAAGATTCAGGAAACGTTCAGGAAACATTCAGGAAAGATTCAGGAAAGATTCAGGAAAAATTGAGGAAAGATTCAGGAAAGATTCAGGAAATATTCAGGAAACATTGAGGAAAGATTCAGGAAACGTTCAGGAAACATTGAGGAAAGATTCAGGAAACATTCAGGAAACATTCAGGAAACATTCAGGAAACATTGAGGAAACATTGAGGAAACATTCAGGAAACATTCAGGAAAGATTCAGGAAACGTTCAGGAAACATTCAGGAAACATTGAGGAAAGATTCAGGAAACGTTCAGGAAACATTGAGGAAACACTGAGGAAACATTCAGGAAACATTGATGAAAGATTCAGGAAACGTTCAGGAAACCTTCAGGAAACAATCAGGAAAGATTCAGGAAACATTGAGGAAAGATTCAGGAAACGTTCAGGAAACATTCAGGAAACATTCAGGAAACATTTAGGAAACATTGAGGAAAGATTGAGGAAAGATTCAGGAAACGTTCAGGAAACATTCAGGAAACATTGAGGAAAGATTCAGGAAAGATTCAGGAAACATTGAGGAAACATTGAGGAAAGATTCAGGAAAGATTCAGGAAAGATTCAGGAAAGATTCAGGAAACAATCAGGAAAGATTCAGGAAACGTTCAGGAAAGATTCAGGAAATATTCAGGAAACATTGACGAAAGATTCAGGAAAGATTCAGGAAACGTTCAGGAAACATTCAGGAAACATTCAGGAAACATTGAGGAAAGACTGAGGAAAGATTCAGGAAACGTTCAGGAAACATTGAGGAAACATTCAGGAAACATTGAGGAAAGATTCAGGAAAGATTCAGGAAACATTGAGGAAATATTGAGGAAAGATTCAGGAAACGTTCAGGAAACATTGAGGAAACATTGAGGAAACAATCAGGAAATATTCAGGAAACATTCAGGAAAGATTCAGGAAACATTCAGGAAATATTCAGGAAATATTCAGGAAAGATTCAGGAAACATTCAGGAAATATTCAGGAAATATTCAGGAAACATTGTGGAAAGATTCAGGAAACATTCAGGAAATATTCAGGAAACATTGAGGAAAGATTCAGGAAACATTGTGGAAAGATTCAGGAAACATTCAGGAAACATTGAGGAAAGATTCAGGAAACATTGAGGAAAGATTCAGGAAACAATCAGGAAAGATTCTCAATGCTTATTTTACCCTAAACGATGGTAAAACTCACCACAGGGTCTCGTCTGAAGGCAACGAGACCGTGTGGATGATCCATTAAACGCTGAGAGTGAAGTCATGAAGAGCTGATGTTTTATCTCGTACCTGCGGCTCCTCGTAGATCTCGGGGTCCAGGTGCATACTCTGAGGGTACAGGGCGATGATGTCCCCTTTCCTGACCGCCACCGAGCGCTCGCCGTCCAGCCGCAGACCGAAGTCCTCCTGGGCCACCCGGATGTTCATGGAGGCCGAGGACAGGCGCAGGCTCTCCCTGATGGCGCTCTCTGTGGAGGACGGCGGCAGTTAGCGATCAGCGTCACGGCATCAACAAGCAGAGCAGTGAGAGTGCAGGTACCCAGGTAGACGAGCCGCTTCAGCTGTTCTTGGCTCAGCGCTACGTCGCTGTCGCTGCTCCACCGAACGCCGTCCTGCTGCAGGACATCCTGGATCTCCTGCCGAACCGCCTGCAGCGCCGCCGGGTGGCTCACCAGGTGGTACATGGCCCAGAAGGTGGCCGGCACCGTGTTCCCCACGGACGCCCAGAGGATGGCAAAGTGGTGGGCTGCAAGACAGGCGGACAGGGGGCTCAAAACACCTGGACTCAGGCATAATCACTTAAAGTCACCTTAAACTCACCCTAAACTCACCCTGAACTCACCTTAAACTCACCTTAAACTCACCTTAAACTCACCCTGAACTCACCTTAAACTCACCCTAAACTCACCTTAAACTCACCTTAAACTCACCCTGAACTCACCTTAAACTCACCCTAAACTCACCTTAAACTCACCTTAAACTCACCCTGAACTCACCTTAAACTCACCCTAAACTCACCCTGAACTCACCTTAAACTCACCTTAAACTCTCCTTAAACTCTCCTTAAACTCAGCTTAAACTCAGCTTAAACTCAGCTTAAACTCACCTTAAACTCTCCTTAAACTCTCCTTAAACTCTCCTTAAACCCACCTTAAACTCACCTTAAACTCACCTTAAACTCACCTTAAACTCTCCTTAAACTCTCCTTAAACTCACCTTAAACTCTCCTTAAACTCTCCTTAAACTCACCCTGAACTCACCTTAAACTCTCCTTAAACTCTCCTTAAACTCTCCTTAAACTCACCTTAAACTCACCTTAAACTCTCCTTAAACTCTCCTTAAACTCACCTTAAACTCACCTTAAACTCTCCTTAAACTCACCTTAAACTCACCTTAAACTCACCCTGAACTCACCTTAAACTCTCCTTAAACTCTCCTTAAACTCTCCTTAAACTCGTGCTAAACTCAACCAGACAGGTCTAAGGTTCTGGCGGTCCGCTCGGTGCTGCCGGTTCTGCTGATGGAGCCCTGGGGGATGAGCTACCTGTGAAGCGCCCACCTGCCTTATCGACGTCCCTCAGCGAGTCGTACTGCTCGAACACCTCAGCCCGCCTCCTGATGAAGTGCGACGGGTCGGACCAACGGGACATCTGCGGCGGCAGGAAGAAGCCGATGAGTTTGTCTCGGATGGCTTTGGTCCGTCCCAGCAGCCAGAGGGGGATCTGAGCGATGAGCAGCGGGAACATGTTGTCGAACCGGATGAAGTCGTCCCGCAGCGCCTCCACGCCGCGGTGGCGGCGGGCGGCCGGCGGCCTGCCGTACATGGTGAGGAGGGTGGCCTCGAACATGACCGAGTGGCAGAACTCGTACATGCTGCCGCTCCTCCAGCCGCCGTCCCGCCCCAGGTGGTCCTGGCGAAACACCAGCATCAGGTTTCCCATCATGCTCTCCGTCAGCGGCCTCAGGTTCTCCCCCTGCAGCAGGTGGAAGGAGCGCCGGACCTGCTCCTGCAGCCCCGGGAACCTCCCGCTGAGCACCGGCGGGTAGCCGAAGGTGAAGGGCGCCACCTTGTTGGAGAACTCGTGGAAGTCGAGCTGCCGGCCGTGTTTGACGATGCTGGGATACAGCAGCGGGTCCATGATGAAGGTCATGTATTTACCTGCAGGACAGAGCCAATCAGAGAGGTTTCACCCAGAAGCACAGGTGAGCTGAGAGGATGTGTGACAGTGAGAGTGTTGATGCTGCGTTCAGGTCTGTCCTCTGGTCTGAGACCTGCTGAACGTGTCACGGCTTCGTACCCACCTGCTATCTGCACCGTGAAGACGTCTCCAAGCTTCCTCTTGTGCTCCTCCAGGAACTTATGAGCATCTTTTCCAAACTCCAGAGCTTTTCCAATGAACGGAATCCATCCTTTAACCAGGGGAGGCTCTCCGGCTCGTCTGCAGGAGAAACCAAACAGCTGTTACCGATTCTCCATCCCTCCATTTCTCATCAGTCGCATAAAGACAGCTGTTAGCATGTTAGCTTAGCATGAAGACAGGTGTGGCACACAGGTCAACCATTGTAGCAGCAGCTTTTAGCATGCTAGCTTAGCATAAAGGACAGGTGTGACACACAGGTAAAGCATCCTAGCAGAAGATGTTAGCATGTTAGCTTAGCATGATGACAGGTGTGACATACAGGTAAAAACCATCCTAGCAGCAGCTGTTAGCACATTCACTTAGCATAAAGAAAGGTATGGCACAAAGGTAAAGCGTCCTAGCAGCAGCTGTTAGCAGCTCAGCTTAGCATAGAGACAGGTGTGATACAAAGTTAAAGCCTCCTGGCAGCAGCTGTTGCACCTTAGCTTAGCATAAAGACAGGTGTGACACAAAGTTAAAGCCTCCTAGCAGCAGGTGTCAGCACACTAGTTTAGCATAAAGACAGTGGGTCACACAGGTAAAGCATCCTAGCAGCAACTGTCAGCACGTTAGCTTAGCATAAAGACAGGTGTGACACACAGGTAAAGTGTCCTAGCAGCAGCTGTTAGCAACTTTTTTACACCACAGACAGGTTCAGCAGGACTTTCAAAGGTCCATTGAAAACTGTCCTGAAACCGTCCGAATGATTTAGCCAGTTGAAGATTTAAGGGAAGAGAAGCAGGTCATACATGTCAGTATGTAGTCTGACATGTATGTAGTCTGACGATTTAGTCATTTTTCAAAATAAAACACCCTGCAGGCTCCGCTGTAAATAGAATAGAATAGAATAGAATAGAAACTTTATTGTCATTGTAAACATGTTACAACGAAAATTGTGCAGTAGCCCCCCCCCCCCCAGTGCAATCGAGCAAACCAAACGAAAAGCACTGGGTCAGAGAGCTCCAAGCCGCTGCGTCCATGCGCGCCGCCATCTTACCTTAAATTGCTGAAATTAAACGTTTCTATTCTTCCTGTGCGGCCCGGTACCAAATGACACACGGCCCGGTACCGGTCCGAGGCCTGGTACCGGTCCGAGGCCTGGTACCGGTCCAAGGCCTGGTACCGGTCCGAGGCCCGGTGTTTGAGGCCTGGTGTTTGAGGCCTGGTACCGGTCCGAGGCCTGGTGTTTGAGGCCCGGTGTTTGAGGCCTGGTACCGATCCGAGGCCTGGTGTTTGAGGCCCGGTGTTTGAGGCCTGGTACCGGTCCGAGGCCTGGTGTTTGAGGCCCGGTGTTTGAGGCCTGGTACCAGTCCGAGGCCTGGTGTTTGAGGCCCGGTGTTTGAGGCCTGGTACCGGTCCGAGGTCCGGTGTTTGAGGCCCGGTGTTTGAGGCCTGGTGTTTGAGGCCTGGTACCGGTCCGAGGCCTGGTGTTTGAGGCCCAGTGTTTGAGGCCTGGTACCGGTCCGAGGTCCGGTGTTTGAGGCCCGGTGTTTGAGGCCCGGTGTTTGAGGCCCGGTGTTTGAGGCCTGGTGTTTGAGGCCCGGTGTTTGAGGCCCGGTGTTTGAGGCCCGGTGTTTGAGGCCCGGTGTTTGAGGCCCGGTGTTTGAGGCCCGGTGTTTGAGGCCCGGTGTTTGAGGCCTGGTGTTTGAGGTCCGGTGTTTGAGGCCTGGTACCGGTCCGAGGTCCGTGTTTGAGGCCCGGTGTTTGAGGCCCGGTGTTTGAGGCCTGGTGTTTGAGGTCCGGTGTTTGAGGCCCGGTGTTTGAGGCCCGGTGTTTGAGGCCTGGTGTTTGAGGCCTGGTGTTTGAGGCCCGGTGTTTGAGGCCCGGTGTTTGAGGCCTGGTACCGGTCCGAGGTCCGGTGTTTGAGGCCCGGTGTTTGAGGCCCGGTGTTTGAGTCCTGGTGTTTGAGGCCTGGTGTTTGAGGCCTGGTGTTTGAGGCCTGGTACCGGTCCAAGGCCTGGTGTTTGAGGCCCGGTGTTTGAGGCCTGGTGTTTGAGGCCCGGTGTTTGAGGCCTGGTGTTTGAGGCCTGGTGTTTGAGGCCTGGTACCGGTCCAAGGCCTGGTGTTTGAGGCCCGGTGTTTGAGGCCCGGTGTTTGAGGCCTGGTGTTTGAGGTCCGGTGTTTGAGGCCCGGTGTTTGAGGCCCGGTGTTTGAGGCCTGGTGTTTGAGGCCTGGTGTTTGAGGCCCGGTGTTTGAGGCCCGGTGTTTGAGGCCTGGTACCGGTCCGAGGTCCGGTGTTTGAGGCCCGGTGTTTGAGGCCTGGTGTTTGAGGCCTGGTACCGGTCCGAGGCCTGGTGTTTGAGGCCCAGTGATTGAGGCCTGGTACCGGTCCGAGGTCCGGTGTTTGAGGCCCGGTGTTTGAGGCCTGGTGTTTGAGGCCTGGTGTTTGAGGCCTGGTGTTTGAGGCCCGGTGTTTGAGGCCCGGTGTTTGAGGCCTGGTACCGGTCCGAGGTCCGGTGTTTGAGGCCCGGTGTTTGAGGCCCGGTGTTTGAGGCCTGGTGTTTGAGGCCTGGTACCGGTCCAAGGCCTGGTGTTTGAGGCCCGGTGTTTGAGGCCTGGTGTTTGAGGCCCGGTGTTTGAGGCCTGGTGTTTGAGGCCTGGTGTTTGAGGCCTGGTACCGGTCCAAGGCCTGGTGTTTGAGGCCCGGTGTTTGAGGCCTGGTGTTTGAGGCCCGGTGTTTGAGGCCTGGTGTTTGAGGCCTGGTGTTTGAGGCCTGGTACCGGTCCAAGGCCTGGTGTTTGAGGCCCGGTGTTTGAGGCCTGGTGTTTGAGGCCCGGTGTTTGAGGCCTGGTGTTTGAGGCCTGGTACCGGTCCGAGGCCCGGTGTTTGAGGCCCGGTGTTTGAGGCCTGGTGTTTGAGGCCTGGTGTTTGAGGCCTGGTGTTTGAGGCCTGGTACCGGTCCAAGGCCTGGTACCGGTCCGAGGTCCGGTGTTTGAGGCCCGGTGTTTGAGGCCCGGTGTTTGAGGCCTGGTGTTTGAGGCCTGGTACCGGTCCGAGGTCCGGTGTTTGAGGCCCGGTGTTTGAGGTCCGGTGTTTGAGGCCCGGTGTTTGAGGTCCGGTGTTTGAGGCCCGGTGTTTGAGGCCCGGTGTTTGAGGCCCGGTGTTTGAGGCCTGGTGTTTGAGGCCTGGTACCGGTCCAAGGCCTGGTACCGGTCCGAGGTCCGGTGTTTGAGGCCCGGTGTTTGAGGCCTGGTGTTTGAGGCTTGGTACCGGTCCGAGGCCTGGTACCGGTCCGAGGCCTGGTACCGGTCCGAGGCCTGGTACCGGTCCGAGGCCTGGTTTTTGAGGCCCGGTGCTAGAGAACAGTGAAACGTCCCACTGTGCTGTGGAACCTGCTGCTGGTGCTTCGACTCTTTGGACTCGAGCTCTGTGAGGTTGTGAAATCTGAAGTGGAACAAAGAGCGAACACAAACACTCCTTTCATTCCCGATCATGACGCCGCTTCACAGCAGAACGCCAGAGTTTCCCGTCGTAACAAGAAGCCGTCTTTCAGCGAGGAGACGGATCAACAAGTCGTGTCATGAGTGAAGCTCCAACTCAAGGCCTCAGACAGGAGGAACTCTGCTCCAGTCAGAACCCTTGGTTTCACTCTGACGACCCGTGAGGGATTTCCCCGAAGCAGCAGGGTCAAAGGTCAAAGGAGGCGGAGACACGGTGACCTCACAGGGGTCACCGACTAACGGAGCACCAACAAATCTGGACTCCATGATGAATGTGACACGCTACCGTCTTCAGTAAAGTCAGTTTGTTCAACAGACGTGGCATTGAAGAGCAACGAGGAGGAAACAGACGGTTTGTGATTTTCCAGCCGTCTGAGTCGTCGTTGGATCGACGCTGAGCTGAAACGTGGGGAGACTTTTCAGATCACAGCTTCAGGTTTGGTCCGTTAGCGAGACGACAGCCGCTCAGACACGAAGCAACACGTTTAAACACAATGACGAAGCCACATGAACACGCCGAGGCAGACTTACAGAAGCTCAACAGAGAGGCACGGAATGAAAGGGAAGAGGCTAACAAACAAGTCTCCCAGCAGCTGTTAGCAGGTTAGCTTAGCATTAAGACTCCAGACAGGGATCACTTTATGCACAACTAACAAACCCTCCTATCAGCAGCCGTTAGCAGGTTAGCTTAGCATTAAGACTCCAGACAGGGATCACTTTATGCACAACTAACAAACCCTCCTATCAGCAGCCGTTAGCAGGTTAGCTTAGCATTAAGACTCCAGACAGATGTAGCTGTATGTACAACTAACAAACCCTTCTATCAGCAGCTGTTAGTAAGTTAGCTTAGCATAAAGACTCCAGACAGATGTAGCCGTATTCACAACTAACAAACCCTCCTATCAGCAGCTGTTAGCAGGTTAGCTTAGCATAAAGACTCCAGACAGGTGTAGCTGTATGCACAAGTAACAAACCCTCCTATCAGCAGCTGTTAGCAAGTTAGTTTAGCATAAAGACTCCAGACAGATGTAGCTGTATGTACAACTAACAAACCCTTCTATCAGCAGCCGTTAGCAGGTTAGCTTAGCATTAGGACTCCAGACAGATGTAGCTGTATGTACAACTA
>JAMOIN010000616.1:0-29272 GCA_024666655.1 Dascyllus trimaculatus | reverse complement strand
CTCTGCTGGCGAGTGGTTTGAACAGGCTCTGATGGAGAGTCAGGTGGGCTGTGGTGCTGGGGGGCCCCGTGTGCTGTGCTGGGGAGCCCGGTGTGCTGGGCTGTGCTGATGGGGAGCCTTGTGGACAGGCTCTGTTGGGGAGCGTTGTGAACAGGCTCTGCTGGAGAGCCAGGCGGGCTGTGGTGCTGGGGGGCCCCGTGTGCTGTGCTGGGGAGCCCGTTGAGCTGGGCTGGGGAGCCCGGTATGTTGGGCTGTGCTGCTGGGGAGCCGTGTGGACAGGCATTGCTGGGGAGTGGTTTGAAAAGGATCTGCTGCACAGCCAGTCGGCCTGTGGTGCTGGGTGGCCCCGTGTGCCGTGCTCGGGAGCCCGGTGAGCTGGGCTGGGGAGCCCGGTGTGCAAGGCTGTGCTGCTGGGAAGCCGTGTGGGCAGGCTAGGCTGGGGAGCGGTGTGAAAAGGCTCTAATGGAGAGCAGGCGGGCTGTAGTGCTGAGGGGCCCCGTGCTCTGTGCTGGGGAGCCCGGTGAGCTGGGCTGGGGAGCCCGGTGTGCTGGGCTGTGCTGCTGGGAAGCCGTGTGGGCAGGCTAGGCTGGGGAGCGGTGTGAAAAGGCTCTAATGGAGAGCAGGCGAGATGTAGTGCTTTGGGCCCCCTTGTGCTGTGCTGGGGAGCCCGGTGAGCTGGGCTGTGCTGCTGGGGAGCCGTGTGGACAGGCTCTGCTGGGGAGCGGTATAAACAGGCTGTGCCGGAGAGCCAGGCGGGCTGTGGTGCTGGGGAGCCCAGTGTGCTGTGCTGGGGAGCCTGGTGAGTTTGGCTGGGGAGCCCGGTGTGCTGGGCTGTGGTGCTGGGGAGCCGTGTAGACAGGCTCTGCTGGGGAGCGGCTGTAACTGTGGCTCTGGGGGGTGCCGTGTGGACAGGGTCTGCTGGGAAGCGGTGTTAACAGGCTGTGATGGAGAGCCAGGCGGGCTGTGGTGCTGGGGGCCCCCGTTTTCTGTGCTGGGGACCACGGTGAGCTGGGATGGGGAGCCCGGTGAGCTGGGCTGGGGAGCCCGCTGTGCTGGGCTGTGCTGCTGCGGAACCGTGTAGAAAGGCTCTGCTGGGGAGCGGTGTGAACAGGATCTGATGGAGAGCCAGGCTGGCTGTGGTGCTGGGGGCCCCCGTGTGCTTTGCTGGGGAGCACGGTGAGCTGGGCTGGGGAACCCGGTTTTCTTGGCTGTGCTGCTGGGGAGCCCTTTGGACAGGCTCTGATTGGGATTGGTTCGAACAGGCTCTGCTGGAGAGCAAGGCGGGCTGTGGTAGTGGTAGGACCCGTTTGCTGTCCTGGGGAGATCGGTGAGCTAGGCTGGGGAGTCCGGTGTGCTGGGCTGTGGTGCTGGGGAGCCGTGTAGACAGGCTCTGCTGGGGAGCGGTGTGAACAGGCTCTGATGGAGAGCCAGGCGGGCTGTGGTAGTGGTAGGCCCCGTTTGCTGTCCTAGGGAGATCGGTGAGCTAGGCTGGGGAGTCCGGTGTGATGGGCTGTGGTGCTGGGGAGCCGTGTAGACAGGGTCTTCAGAGGAGCGGTGTGATCAGGCTCTGCTGGAGAGCAAGGCACGCTGTGTTGCTGGGGGCCCCCGTGTGCTGTGCTGGGGAGCCCGGCGAGCACGGCTGTGATGCTGGGGAGCCGTGTAGACAGGCTCTGCTGGGGAGCGTTTTGAACAGGCTCTGCTGGAGAGTCAGGCGGGCTGTTGTGCGGTGTGCTGGGCAGTGCTGCTGGGGACCCGTGGAGAAAAACTCTGCTGGGGAGCGGTTTGAACAGGCTCTGCTGGAGAGCCAGGCGGGCTGTGGTGCTGGGGGGCCCTGTGTGCTTTGCTGGGGGCCCCCGTGTGCTGTGCTGGGCAGCCCTGTGAGCTTGGCTGCGGAGCCCGGTGTGCCGGGCTGGGGAGCCCGGTGTGCTGGGCTGTGGTGCTGGGGAGCCGTGTGGACAGGCTCTGCTGGGGAGCGGTGTGAACAAGCTCTGCTGGAGAGCAGGGAAGGCTGTTGTGCTGGGGGCCCCCGTGTGCTGTGCTGGGGAGCCCGGTGAGCTGGGCTGGGGAGCCCGGTGAGCTGGGCTGGGGAGTCCGGTGTGCTGGGCTGTGCTGCTGGGGAGCCGTGTGGACATGCTCTGCTTGATAGCCGTGTGGACAGGCTTTGCTGGGGAGCGGTGTGAACAGGCTCTGCTGGGGAGAGGGTTGAACAGGCTCAGATGGAGAGCAAGGCGTTCTGTGGTGCTGGGGGGCCCCGTGTTCTGTGCTGGGGAGCCCGGTGTGCTGGGCTGTAGTGCTGGGGAGCCGTGTGGACAGGCTGTGGTCTGGAGCCGTGTGGACAGGCTCTTCTGGGGAGCGGTGTGAACAGGCTCAGTTGGGTAGAGGGTTGAACAGGCTCTGATGGAGAGCCAGGCGGCCTGTGTTTCTGGGGGGGCCCCGTGTGCTTTGCTGGGGTGCCCGGTGTGCTGGGCTGTGGTGCTGGGGAGCCGTGTGGACAGGCTCTGCTGTGGAGCCGTGTGGACAAGCTCTGCTGGGGTGTGGTTTGAACAGTCTCTGCTGGAGAGCCAGGCGGGCTGTGGTGCTGGGGGGCCCCGTGTGCTGTGCTGGGGAGCCCGGTGAGCTGGGCTGGGGAGCCTGGTGTGCTGGGCTGTGGTGCTGGGGAGTCGTGTTGACAGGCTCTGCTGCCGAGTGGTGTGAACAGGCTCTTATGGAGAGCAAAGCGGGCTGTAGTGTTGGGGGCCCCCGTGTGCTGTGCTGGGCGGCCCGGTGAGCTGTGCTGGGGAGCCCGTTGAGCTGGGCTGGGGAGCCCGGTGTGCTGGGCTGTGGTGCTTGGGAGCCATGTGGACAGGCTCTACTGGAGAGTGGTTTGAAAAGGCTCTACTGGGGAGCGAAGTGAACAGGCTCTGATGGAGAGCCAGGCGGGCTGTGGTGCTGGGGGGCCCCGTGTTCTTTGCTGGGGACCCCGTTGAGCCTGGCTGGGGAGCCTGGTGTGCTGGGCTGTGGTGCAGGGGAGCCGTGTGGACAGGCTCTACTGGGGAGCGGTGTGAACAGGCCATGATGGAGAGCCAGGCGGGATGTGGTGTTGTTGGCCCCCGTGTGCTGTGCTGGGGAGCCCGGTGTGCTGGGCTGTGGTGCTGGGTAGCCTTGTAGACAAGCTCTGCTGGGGAGCGGTGTGAAGAGGCTATGATGGAGAGCCAGGCGGGCTGTGGTGCTTGCGGCCCCCGTGTGCTGTGCTGGGGATCCCGGTGTGCTGGGCTGTGCTGCTGGGGAGCCGTGTGGACATGCTCTGCTAGGGAGCCAGGCGGGCAGTGGTGCTGGGGGGCCCGGTGTGCTGTGCTGGGGAGCCCGGTGAGCTTGGCTGGGGAGCCCGGTGTGCTGGGCTTTTCTGCTGGGGAGCCGTGTGGACAGGCTCTGCTGCGGAGCGCTTTGACCAGGCTCTGATGGAGAGCCAGGCGGGCTGTGGTGCTGGGGGGCCCCGTGTGCTGTGCTGGGTATCTCGTTGAGCTGGGCTGGGGAGCCCGGTGTGCTGGGCTGTGGTGCTGGGGAGCCGTGTGAACAGGCTCTGCTGGGGAGCGGGGTGAAGAGGCTCTGCTGGAAAGCCAGGCGGGATGTGGTGCTGGGGGCCCCCGGTTGCTGTGGTGGGGAGCCCAGTGAGCTGTGCTGGGGAGCCCAGTGTGCTGGGCTGTGGTGCTGGGGAGCCGTGTGGACAGGCTCTGCTGGAGATCCAGGCGGGCTGTGGTGCTGGGGGCCCCCGTGTGCTGTGCTGGGGATCCCGGTGTGCTGGGCTGTGGTGCTGGGGAGCCGTGTGGACAGGCACTGCTGAGGAGAGTTTTGTACAGGCTCTGATGGAGAGCCAGGCGTGCTGTTGTGCTGGAAAGTCCCGTGTGCTTTGCTGGGTGGGCCCGTGTGCTGTGCTGGGGGGCCCCGTGTGCTGTGCTGGGGAGCCGGTTGAGCTGGGCTGGGGAGGCCGGTGTGCTGGGCTGTGGTGCTGGGGAGCCGTGTGGACAGGCTCTGCTGAGGGAGTGGTTTGAACAGGCTCTGCTCGAGAGCCAGGCGGGCTGTGGTGCTGGGGGGCCCCGTGTGCAGTGCTGGAGAGCCCTTTGAGCTGGGCTGTGGTGCTGGGGAGCCGTGTAGACAGGCTCTGCTGGGGAACGGTGTGAACAGGCTCTGATGGAGAGCCAGGAGAGCTGTGGTGCTGTGGGCCGCCGTGTGCTGTGCTCGGAAGCCCAGTGAGCTGGGCTGGGGAGCCCGGTGTGCTGGGCTTTGCTGCTGGGGAGCCGTGTTGACAGGCTCTCCTGGGGAGCGGTGTGAAATGGCTCTGCTGGAGAACCAGGCAGGCTGTGGTGCGGGGGGTCCCCATGTGCTTTGCTGGGGAGCCCGTTGACCTGGGCTTCGGAGCCCGGTGTGTTGGGCTGTGGTGCTGGGGAGCCGTGTGGACAGGCTCTGCTGGGGAGTGGTTTGAAAAGGGTCTGCTGGATTGCCAGGTGGGCTGTGGTGCTGGGGGCCCCCGTGTGCTTTGCTGGGGAGCCCGGTGAGCTGGGCTGAGGATCCCGGTGTGCAAGGCTGTGCTGCTGGGGAGCCGTGTGTACAGGCTCTGCTGGGGAGAGGTTGGAACAGGTTCTGCTGGACAGCCAGGCGGGCTGTGGTGCTGAGGGGCCCCGTGTTCTGTGCTGGGGAGCCCGGTGAGCTGGGCTGGGGAGCCCGGTGTGCTGGGCTGTGCTGATGGGGAGCCGTGTGGTCAGGCCTTGCTGGGGAGCGGTGTGAAAAGGCTCTGCTGGAGAGCCAGGCGGGCTGTGGTGCTGGGGGGCCCCGTGTGCTGTGATGGGGAGCCCGTTGAGCTTGGCTGGGGAGCCTGGTATGCGGGGCTGTGCTGCTTGGGAGCCGTGTGAACAGGCATTGCTGGGGAGTGGTTTGAAAAGGATCTGCTGGACAGCCAGGCGGGCTGTGGTGATGGGTGGCCCCGTGTTCCGTGCTCGGGAGCCCGCTGAGCTGGGCTGGGGAGCCCGGTGTGCTGGGCTGTGGTGCTGCGGAGCCCTGTGGACAGGCTCTGCTGGGGAGTGGCTTTAACAGGCTCTGCTGGAGTGCAATCGGGCTGTGGTGATGGGGGCCCCCGTGTGCTGTGCTGGGGAGCCCGGTGAGCTGGGCTGGGGAGCCCGGTGTGCGGGGCTGTGGTGCTGGGGAGCCGTGTGGACAGGCTCTGTTGGGGAGCGGTGTGAACTGGCTCTGCTGGAGAGCCAGGCGGGCTGTGGTGCTGGGGGCCCGCGTGTGCTGCGCTGGGGAACCCGTTGAGCTGGGCTGGGTAGCCTGGTGTATTGGGCTTCGGAACCCGGTGTTCTGGGCTGTGCTGCTGGGGAGCCGTGTGGACAGGCTATGGTGGGGAGCGGTGTGAAAAAGCTCTGATGGAGAGCCAGGCGGGCTGTAGTGCTGGGGGCCCCCGTGTGCTGTGCTGGGGAGCCCGGTGAGCCGGGCTGTGCTGCTGGGGAGCCGTGTTTACAGGCTCTGCTGGGGAGCGGTTTAAACAGGCTGTGCCGGAGAGCCAGGCGGGCTGTGGTGCTGGGGAGCCCAGTGTGCTGTGCTGGGGAGCCCGGTGAGCTGGGCTGGGGAGCCCGGTGTGCTGGGCTGTGGTGCTGGGGAGCCGTGTAGACAGGCTCTGCTGGGGAGCGGTGTGAACACGCCCTGATGGAGAGCCAGGTGGGCTGTGGTGTTGGGGGCCCCCGTGTGCTGTGCTGGGGAGCCTGGTGAGCTGTGCTGGGCAGCCCGGTGTTCTGGGCTGTGCTGCTGGCGAGCCGTGTAGACAGGCTCTGCTGGGGAGCTGTGTGAACAGGCTCTGATGGAGAGCCAGGCGGGCTGTGGTGCTGGGGGCCCCCGTGTGCTGTTCTGGGGTGCCTGGTTAGCTGGGCTGGGGAGCCCGGTGTGCTGGGCTGTGCTGCTGGGGAGCCGTGTGGAAAGGCTCTGCTTTGGAGCGGTTTGCACAGGCTCGGCTGGAGAGCAAGGCGCGCTGTGGGGCTGGGGGCCCCCGTTTGCTGTGCTGTGGACCACGGTGAGCTGGGCTGGGGAGCCCGGTGAGCTGGGCTGGGGAGCCCGCTGTGCTGGGCTGTGGTGCTGGGGAGCCGAGTGGACAGGCTCTGTTGGGGAGTGGTTTGAACAGGCTCTGCTGGAGAGCCAGGCTGGCTGTGGTGCTGGGGGCCCAGGTGTTCTGTGCTGCGGAGCACTGTGAGCTGGGCTGGGGAGCCCGGTGGGCTGGGCTATTCTGCTGGGGAGCCGTGTAGAAAGGCTCTGCTGGGTAGTGGTGTGAACAGGCTCAGCTGGGGAGTGGTTTCAACAGACTCTGCTGGAGAGCCAGGCGGGCTGTGGTGCTGGGGGGCCCCGTGTGCCTTGCTGGGGACCCTGGTGAGATCGGCTGGGGAGCGCGGTGTTCTGGGCTGTGCTGCTGGGAAGTCCTGTGGACAGGCTCTGCTCGGGAGCGGTGGTAACAGGCTCTGCTGGAGAGCCAGGCGGCCTGTGGTTCTGGGGGCCCCCGTGTCCAGTGCTGAGGAGACCGGTTTGCTGGGCTGGGGAGCCCAGTGTGCTTGGCTGTGGTGCTGGGGAGCCGTGTGGACAGGCTCTGCTAGAGATCCAGGCGGGCTGTGGTGCTGGGGGGCCCCTTGTGCTTTTCTGGGGGCCCCCGTGTGCTGTGCTGGGGAGCCCGGTGTGCTGGGCTGTGCTGCTGGTGAGCAGTGTGAACAGGCTCTGATGGACAGCCAGGCGTTCTGTGATGCTGGGGGCCCCCGTGTGCTTTGCTGTGGAGCCCGGTGAGCTGGGCCGGGGAGCCCGGTTTGCTGGGCCGGGGAGCCCGGTGTGCTGGGCTGGGGAGCCCGTTGAGCTGGGCTGGGGAGCCCAGTGTGCTGGGCTGTGGTGCTGGGGAGCCGTCTTGACAGGCTCTGCTGGGGAGCAGTGTGAACAGGCTGGGATGGACAGCCAGGCGTCCTGTGGTGCTGGGGTCCCCAGTGTGCTTTGCTGGAGACCCCGGTGAGCTGGGCCGGGGAGCCCGGTGTGCTGCGCTGTGCTGCTGGGGAGCCGTGTGGACAGGCTCTGCTTGGGAGCGGTTTGAACAGGCTCTGCTGGGGAGTGGAGTGAACAGGCTCTGATGGATAGCCAGGCGGGCTGTTGTGCTGGGAAGCCCCGTGTGCTGTGCTGGGGGGCCCCGTGTGCTGTGCTGGGGAGCCCGTTGAGCTGGGCTGGGGAGCCCGGTGTGTTGGGCTGTGGTGCTGGGGAGCCGTGTGGACAGGCTCTGCTGGCGAGTGTTTTGAACAGGCTCTGCTGGGGGCCCCCGTGCTCTGTGCTGGGGGCCATGGTGAGCTGGGCTGGGGAGTACGGTGTGCCTGGTTGTGGTGCTGGGGAGCTGTGTGGAAAGGGTCTTCTGGGGGGTGGTTTGAACAGGCTGTGCTGGAGAGCCAGGCGGGCTGTGGTGCCGGGGGGCCCCGTGTTCTGTGCTGGGGAGCCCTGTGTGCCTTGCTGGGGAGCCTGGTGAGATCGGCTGGGGAGCCCGGTGTTCTGGGCTGTGCTGCTGGGAAGTCCTTTTGACAGGCTCTGCTCGGGAGCGGTGTTAAAAGGCTCTGCTGGAGAGCCAGGCGGCCTGTGGTTCTGGGGGCCCCCGTGTCCAGTGCTGAGGAGACCGGTTAGCTGGGCTGGGGAGCCCAGTGTGCTTGGCTGTGGTGCTGGGGAGCCGTGTGGACAGGCTCTGCTGGAGATCCAGGCGGGCTGTGGTGCTGGGGGGCCCCTTGTGCTGTTCTGGGGGCCCCCGTGTGCTGTGCTGGGGAGCCCGGTGTGCTGGGCTGTGCTGCTGGTGAGCAGTGTGAACAGGCTCTGATGGACAGCCAGGCGTTCTGTGATGCTGGGGGCCCCCGTGTGCTTTGCTGGGGAGCCCGGTGAGCTGGGCCGGGGAGCCCGGTGTGCTGGGCTGGGGAGCCCGTTGAGCTGGGCTGGGGAGCCCAGTGTGCTGGGCTGTGGTGCTGGCGAGCCTTCTTGACAGGCTCTGCTGGGGAGCAGTGTGAACAGGTTGGGATGGACAGCCAGGCGTTCTGTGGTGCTGGGGTCCCCAGTGTGCTTTGCTGGAGACCCCGGTGAGCTGGGCCGGGGAGCCCGGTGTGCTGGGCTGTCCTGCTGGGGAGCCGTGTGGACAGGCTCTGCTGGGGAGCGGTTTGAACAGGCTCTGCTGGGGAGTGGAGTGAACAGGCTCTGATGGAGAGCCAGGCGGGCTGTTGTGCTGGGAAGCCCCGTGTGCTGTGCAGGGGGGCCCCGTGTGCTGTGCTGGGGAGCCCGTTGAGCTGGGCTGGGGAGCCCGGTGTGTTGGGCTGTGGTGCTGGGGAGCCGTGTGGACAGACTCTGGTGGCGAATGTTTTGAACAGGCTCTGCTGGGGGCCCCCGTGCTCTGTGCTGGGGGCCATGGTGAGCTGGGCTGGGGAGTACGGTGTGCCTGGCTGTGGTGCTGGGGAGCTGTGTGGAAAGGCTCTTCTGGGGGGTGGTTTGAACAGGCTGTGCTGGAGAGCCAGGCGGGCTGTGGTGCCGGGGGGCCCCGTGTTCTGTGCTGGGGAGCCCTGTGAGCTTGGCCGGGGAGTCCGGTGTGCTGGGCTGTAGTGCTGGGGAGCCGTGTGGACAGGCTCTGCTGGGGAGTGGTTTTAACAGGATCTGCTACAGAGCCAGGCGGGCTGTGGTTGTGGCGGGACTCGTGTGCTGTGCTGGGGAGCCCTTTGAACTTGGCTGGGGAGCCCGGTGTGCTGGGCAGTGGTGCTGGGGAGCCGTGTGGACAGGCTCTGCTGAGGAGCGGTGTGGACAGGCTCTGATGGAGAGCCAGGCGGGCTGTGGTGCTGGCGGGCCCCGTGTTCTGTGCTGGGGAGCCCGTTGAGCCTGGCTGGGGAGCCCGGTGTGCTGGGCTGTGGTGCATGGTAGCCGTGTCGACAGGCTCTGCTGCGGAGCCGTGTGAAAAGGCTCTGATGGAGAGCCAGGGGGGCTGTGGTGCTGGGGGCCCCCGTGTGCTGTGCTGGGGGGCCCGGTGAGCTGGGCTGGGGAGCCCGGTGAGCCTGGCTGTTGTGCTGGGGAGCCGTGTAGACGGGCTCTGCTGGGGAGCGTTGTGAACAGGCTCTAGTGGAGAGCCAGCCGGGCTGTGGTGCTGGGGGACCCCGTGTGCTATGCTGGGGAGCCCGTTGAGCTGGGCTGGGGAGCCCGGTGTGCTGATCTGTGGTGCTGGTGAGCCGTGTGGACAGGGTCAGCTGGGGAGCGGTTTGAACAGGCTCTGCTGGAGAGCCAGGCGGGCTGTGGTGCTGGGGGGCCCCGTGTTCTATGATGGGGAGGCCTGTGAACTGGGCTGTGCTGCTGGGGAGCTGTGTGGACATGCTCTGCTAGGGAGCGGTGTGAACAGGCTCTGATGGAGAGCCAGGCGGGCTGTGGTGCTTGGGGGCCCCGTGTGCTGTGCTGGGGAACCCGTTGAGCTGGGCTGGGGAGCCCGGTGTGCTGGGCTGAGCTGCTGGGGAGCTGTGTGGACAGGCTCTGCTGGTGAGCGGTGTGAACAGGCTCTGCTGGGGAGTAGTTTCAGCAAACTCTGCTGGAGAGCCAGGCGGGCTGTGGTGCTGGGGGGCCCCGTGTGCCTTGCTGGGGAGCCCGGTGAGATCGGCTGGGGAGCCCGGTGTGCTGTGCTGTGCTGCTGGGGAGCCCTGTGGACCGGCTCTACTGTGTAGCGGTGTTAACAGGCTCTGCTGGAGAGCCAGGCGGCCTGTGGTTCTGGGGGCCCCCGTGTCCAGTGCTGAGGAGACCGGTTAGCTGGGCTGGGGAGCCCAGTGTGCTGGGCTGTGCTGCTGGGGAGCCGTGTGGACAAGCTCTGCTGGAGAGCCAGGCGGGCTGTGGTGCTGGGGGCCCCCGTGTGCTGTGCTGCGGAGCACGGTGAGCTGGGCTGGGGAGCCCGCTGTGCTGGGCTGTGGTGCTGGGGAGCCGTGTGGACAGGCTCTGCTGGGGAGCGGTTTGAACAGGCCCTGCTGGAGAGACAGGCGGGCTGTGGTGCAGGGGAGCCCCGTGTTGTTTTTCTGAGCGGCCCCCGTGTGCTGTGCTGTAGAGCCTGGTGAGCTGGGCTGGGGAGCCTGGTGTTCTGGGCAGTGCTGCTGGGGAGCCGTGCATACTGGCTCTGCTGGGGAGCTGTGTGAACAGGCTCTGCTGGAGAGGCAGGCAGGCTGTGGTGCTGGGGGCCCCCGTGTGCTGTGCTGGGGAGCCCGGTTAGCTGGGCTGGGGAGCCCGGTGTGCAGGGCTGCGCTGCTGGGGAGCCGTACGGACAGTCTCTGCTAGGGAAAGGTTTGAACAGGCTCTGATGGAGAACCAGGCGGGCTGTGGTGCTGGGGGCCCCCGTGTGCTGCTGGGGTGCCGTGTGGACAGGCTCTGCTGGAGAGTGTTTTGAACAGGCTCTGCTGGAAAGCCAGGCGGGCTGTGTTGCTGGGGGCCCCCTTGTGCTGTGTTTGGGAGCCCGGTGAGCTGGGCTGGGGAGCCCGGTGTGCTCGGCTGTGGTGCTGGGTGGCCCTGTGTGCTGTGCTGCGGAGCCCGGTGATATCGGCTATGGAGCCCGGTCTGCTGGGCTGTGCTGCTGGGGAGCCGTGCATACTGGCTCTGCTGGGGAGCTGTGTGAACAGGCTCTGCTGGAGAGGCAGGCAGGCTGTGGTGCTGGGGGCCCCCGTGTGCTGTGCTGGGGAGCCCGGTTAGCTGGGCTGGGGAGCCCGGTGTGCAGGGCTGCGCTGCTGGGGAGCCGTACGGACAGTCTCTGCTAGGGAAAGGTTTGAACAGGCTCTGATGGAGAACCAGGCGGGCTGTGGTGCTGGGGGCCCCCGTGTGCTGCTGGGGTGCCGTGTGGACAGGCTCTGCTGGAGAGTGTTTTGAACAGGCTCTGCTGGAAAGCCAGGCGGGCTGTGTTGCTGGGGGCCCCCTTGTGCTGTGTTTGGGAGCCCGGTGAGCTGGGCTGGGGAGCCCGGTGTGCTCGGCTGTGGTGCTGGGTGGCGCTGTGTGCTGTGCTGCGGAGCCCGGTGATATCGGCTATGGAGCCCGGTCTGCTGGGCTGTGCTGCTGGGGAGCCGTGCATACTGGCTCTGCTGGGGAGCTGTGTGAAAAGGCTCTGCTGGAGAGGCAGGGAGGCTGTGGTGCTGGGGGCCCCCGTGTGCTGTGCTGGGGGGCCCGGTGAGCTGGGCTGGGGAGCCCGGTGAGCCTGGCTGTTGTGCTAGGGAGCCGTGTAGACGGGCTCTGCTGGGGAGCGTTGTGAACAGGCTCTAGTGGAGAGCCAGCCGGGCTGTGGTGCTGGGGGACCCCGTGTGCTATGCTGGGGAGCCCGTTGAGCTTGGCTGGGGAGCAAGGTGTGCAGATCTGAGGTGCTGGTTAGCCGTGTTGACACGGTCAGCTGGGGAGCGGTTTGAAAAGTCTCTGCTGGAGAGCCAGGCCGGCTGTGGTGCTGGGGGGCCCCGTGTGCTGTGCTGGGAAGCCCGGTGAGGTGGGCTGGGGAGCCCGGTGTGCTGGGCTGTGCTGCTGGGGAGCCGTGTTGACAGGCTCTGCTGGTTAGCGGTGAGAATAGGCTCTGCTGGGAGAGCCAGGCGGGCTGTGGTGCTGGGGGGCCCCGTGTTCTGTGATGGGGAGGCCTGTGAACTGGGCTGTGCTGCTGGGGAGCCGTGTGGACATGCGCTGCTATGGAGCGGTGTGAACAGGCTCTGCTGGGGAGCGGAGTGAACAGGCTCTGATGGAGAGCCAGGCAGGCTGTTGTGTTGGGGGGTCCGGTGTGCTGTGCTGGGGACCCCGTTGAGGAAGGCGGGGGAGCCCGGTGTTCTGGGCTGTGGTGCTGGGGAGCCGTGTAGACAGGCTCTGCTGCGGAGCGGTGTGAACAGGCTCTGATGGAGAGCCAGGCGGGCTGTGGTTCTGGGGGGCCCCTTGTGCTGTGCTGGGGGGCCCGGTGAGCTGCGCTGGGGAGCCCGGTGTGCTTGTCTGAGCTACTGGGGTGCCGTGTGGACAGGGTCTGCTGGGAAGCGGTGTTAACAGGCTGTGATGGAGAGCCGGGCGGGATGTGGTGCTGGGGGCCCCCGTTTTCTGTGCTGGGGACCACGGTGAGCTGGGATGGGGAGCCCGGTGAGCTGGGCTGGGGAGCCCGCTGTGCTGGGCTGTGCTGCTGCGGAACCGTGTAGAAAGGCTCTGCTGGGGAGCGGTGTGAACAGGATCTGATGGAGAGCCAGGCTGGCTGTGGTGCTGGGGGCCCCCGTGTGCTTTGCTGGGGAGCACGGTGAGCTGGGCTGGGGAACCCGGTTTTCTGGGCTGTGCTGCTGGGGAGCCCTTTGGACAGGCTCTGATTGGGATTGGTTCGAACAGGCTCTGCTGGAGAGCAAGGCGGGCTGTGGTAGTGGTAGGACCCGTTTGCTGTCCTGGGGAGATCGGTGAGCTAGGCTGGGGAGTCCGGTGTGCTGGGCTGTGGTGCTGGGGAGCCGTGTAGACAGGCTCTGCTGGGGAGCGGTGTGAACAGGCTCTGATGGAGAGCCAGGCGGGCTGTGGTAGTGGTAGGCCCCGTTTGCTGTCCTAGGGAGATCGGTGAGCTAGGCTGGGGAGTCCGGTGTGATGGGCTGTGGTGCTGGGGAGCCGTGTAGACAGGGTCTTCAGAGGAGCGGTGTGATCAGGCTCTGCTGGAGAGCAAGGCACGCTGTGTTGCTGGGGGCCCCCGTGTGCTGTGCTGGGGAGCCCGGCGAGCACGGCTGTGATGCTGGGGAGCCGTGTAGACAGGCTCTGCTGGGGAGCGTTTTGAACAGGCTCTGCTGGAGAGTCAGGCGGGCTGTTGTGCGGTGTGCTGGGCAGTGCTGCTGGGGACCCGTGGAGAAAAACTCTGCTGGGGAGCGGTTTGAACAGGCTCTGCTGGAGAGCCAGGCGGGCTGTGGTGCTGGGGGGCCCTGTGTGCTTTGCTGGGGGCCCCCGTGTGCTGTGCTGGGCAGCCCTGTGAGCTTGGCTGCGGAGCCCGGTGTGCCGGGCTGGGGAGCCCGGTGTGCTGGGCTGTGGTGCTGGGGAGCCGTGTGGACAGGCTCTGCTGGGGAGCGGTGTGAACAAGCTCTGCTGGAGAGCAGGGAAGGCTGTTGTGCTGGGGGCCCCCGTGTGCTGTGCTGGGGAGCCCGGTGAGCTGGGCTGGGGAGCCCGGTGAGCTGGGCTGGGGAGTCCGGTGTGCTGGGCTGTGCTGCTGGGGAGCCGTGTGGACATGCTCTGCTTGATAGCCGTGTGGACAGGCTTTGCTGGGGAGCGGTGTGAACAGGCTCTGCTGGGGAGAGGGTTGAACAGGCTCAGATGGAGAGCAAGGCGTTCTGTGGTGCTGGGGGGCCCCGTGTTCTGTGCTGGGGAGCCCGGTGTGCTGGGCTGTAGTGCTGGGGAGCCGTGTGGACAGGCTGTGGTCTGGAGCCGTGTGGACAGGCTCTTCTGGGGAGCGGTGTGAACAGGCTCAGTTGGGTAGAGGGTTGAACAGGCTCTGATGGAGAGCCAGGCGGCCTGTGTTTCTGGGGGGGCCCCGTGTGCTTTGCTGGGGTGCCCGGTGTGCTGGGCTGTGGTGCTGGGGAGCCGTGTGGACAGGCTCTGCTGTGGAGCCGTGTGGACAAGCTCTGCTGGGGTGTGGTTTGAACAGTCTCTGCTGGAGAGCCAGGCGGGCTGTGGTGCTGGGGGGCCCCGTGTGCTGTGCTGGGGAGCCCGGTGAGCTGGGCTGGGGAGCCTGGTGTGCTGGGCTGTGGTGCTGGGGAGTCGTGTTGACAGGCTCTGCTGCCGAGTGGTGTGAACAGGCTCTTATGGAGAGCAAAGCGGGCTGTAGTGTTGGGGGCCCCCGTGTGCTGTGCTGGGCGGCCCGGTGAGCTGTGCTGGGGAGCCCGTTGAGCTGGGCTGGGGAGCCCGGTGTGCTGGGCTGTGGTGCTTGGGAGCCATGTGGACAGGCTCTACTGGAGAGTGGTTTGAAAAGGCTCTACTGGGGAGCGAAGTGAACAGGCTCTGATGGAGAGCCAGGCGGGCTGTGGTGCTGGGGGGCCCCGTGTTCTTTGCTGGGGACCCCGTTGAGCCTGGCTGGGGAGCCTGGTGTGCTGGGCTGTGGTGCAGGGGAGCCGTGTGGACAGGCTCTACTGGGGAGCGGTGTGAACAGGCCATGATGGAGAGCCAGGCGGGATGTGGTGTTGTTGGCCCCCGTGTGCTGTGCTGGGGAGCCCGGTGTGCTGGGCTGTGGTGCTGGGTAGCCTTGTAGACAAGCTCTGCTGGGGAGCGGTGTGAAGAGGCTATGATGGAGAGCCAGGCGGGCTGTGGTGCTTGCGGCCCCCGTGTGCTGTGCTGGGGATCCCGGTGTGCTGGGCTGTGCTGCTGGGGAGCCGTGTGGACATGCTCTGCTAGGGAGCCAGGCGGGCAGTGGTGCTGGGGGGCCCGGTGTGCTGTGCTGGGGAGCCCGGTGAGCTTGGCTGGGGAGCCCGGTGTGCTGGGCTTTTCTGCTGGGGAGCCGTGTGGACAGGCTCTGCTGCGGAGCGCTTTGACCAGGCTCTGATGGAGAGCCAGGCGGGCTGTGGTGCTGGGGGGCCCCGTGTGCTGTGCTGGGTATCTCGTTGAGCTGGGCTGGGGAGCCCGGTGTGCTGGGCTGTGGTGCTGGGGAGCCGTGTGAACAGGCTCTGCTGGGGAGCGGGGTGAAGAGGCTCTGCTGGAAAGCCAGGCGGGATGTGGTGCTGGGGGCCCCCGGTTGCTGTGGTGGGGAGCCCAGTGAGCTGTGCTGGGGAGCCCAGTGTGCTGGGCTGTGGTGCTGGGGAGCCGTGTGGACAGGCTCTGCTGGAGATCCAGGCGGGCTGTGGTGCTGGGGGCCCCCGTGTGCTGTGCTGGGGATCCCGGTGTGCTGGGCTGTGGTGCTGGGGAGCCGTGTGGACAGGCACTGCTGAGGAGAGTTTTGTACAGGCTCTGATGGAGAGCCAGGCGTGCTGTTGTGCTGGAAAGTCCCGTGTGCTTTGCTGGGTGGGCCCGTGTGCTGTGCTGGGGGGCCCCGTGTGCTGTGCTGGGGAGCCGGTTGAGCTGGGCTGGGGAGGCCGGTGTGCTGGGCTGTGGTGCTGGGGAGCCGTGTGGACAGGCTCTGCTGAGGGAGTGGTTTGAACAGGCTCTGCTCGAGAGCCAGGCGGGCTGTGGTGCTGGGGGGCCCCGTGTGCAGTGCTGGAGAGCCCTTTGAGCTGGGCTGTGGTGCTGGGGAGCCGTGTAGACAGGCTCTGCTGGGGAACGGTGTGAACAGGCTCTGATGGAGAGCCAGGAGAGCTGTGGTGCTGTGGGCCGCCGTGTGCTGTGCTCGGAAGCCCAGTGAGCTGGGCTGGGGAGCCCGGTGTGCTGGGCTTTGCTGCTGGGGAGCCGTGTTGACAGGCTCTCCTGGGGAGCGGTGTGAAATGGCTCTGCTGGAGAACCAGGCAGGCTGTGGTGCGGGGGGTCCCCATGTGCTTTGCTGGGGAGCCCGTTGACCTGGGCTTCGGAGCCCGGTGTGTTGGGCTGTGGTGCTGGGGAGCCGTGTGGACAGGCTCTGCTGGGGAGTGGTTTGAAAAGGGTCTGCTGGATTGCCAGGTGGGCTGTGGTGCTGGGGGCCCCCGTGTGCTTTGCTGGGGAGCCCGGTGAGCTGGGCTGAGGATCCCGGTGTGCAAGGCTGTGCTGCTGGGGAGCCGTGTGTACAGGCTCTGCTGGGGAGAGGTTGGAACAGGTTCTGCTGGACAGCCAGGCGGGCTGTGGTGCTGAGGGGCCCCGTGTTCTGTGCTGGGGAGCCCGGTGAGCTGGGCTGGGGAGCCCGGTGTGCTGGGCTGTGCTGATGGGGAGCCGTGTGGTCAGGCCTTGCTGGGGAGCGGTGTGAAAAGGCTCTGCTGGAGAGCCAGGCGGGCTGTGGTGCTGGGGGGCCCCGTGTGCTGTGATGGGGAGCCCGTTGAGCTTGGCTGGGGAGCCTGGTATGCGGGGCTGTGCTGCTTGGGAGCCGTGTGAACAGGCATTGCTGGGGAGTGGTTTGAAAAGGATCTGCTGGACAGCCAGGCGGGCTGTGGTGATGGGTGGCCCCGTGTTCCGTGCTCGGGAGCCCGCTGAGCTGGGCTGGGGAGCCCGGTGTGCTGGGCTGTGGTGCTGCGGAGCCCTGTGGACAGGCTCTGCTGGGGAGTGGCTTTAACAGGCTCTGCTGGAGTGCAATCGGGCTGTGGTGATGGGGGCCCCCGTGTGCTGTGCTGGGGAGCCCGGTGAGCTGGGCTGGGGAGCCCGGTGTGCGGGGCTGTGGTGCTGGGGAGCCGTGTGGACAGGCTCTGTTGGGGAGCGGTGTGAACTGGCTCTGCTGGAGAGCCAGGCGGGCTGTGGTGCTGGGGGCCCGCGTGTGCTGCGCTGGGGAACCCGTTGAGCTGGGCTGGGTAGCCTGGTGTATTGGGCTTCGGAACCCGGTGTTCTGGGCTGTGCTGCTGGGGAGCCGTGTGGACAGGCTATGGTGGGGAGCGGTGTGAAAAAGCTCTGATGGAGAGCCAGGCGGGCTGTAGTGCTGGGGGCCCCCGTGTGCTGTGCTGGGGAGCCCGGTGAGCCGGGCTGTGCTGCTGGGGAGCCGTGTTTACAGGCTCTGCTGGGGAGCGGTTTAAACAGGCTGTGCCGGAGAGCCAGGCGGGCTGTGGTGCTGGGGAGCCCAGTGTGCTGTGCTGGGGAGCCCGGTGAGCTGGGCTGGGGAGCCCGGTGTGCTGGGCTGTGGTGCTGGGGAGCCGTGTAGACAGGCTCTGCTGGGGAGCGGTGTGAACACGCCCTGATGGAGAGCCAGGTGGGCTGTGGTGTTGGGGGCCCCCGTGTGCTGTGCTGGGGAGCCTGGTGAGCTGTGCTGGGCAGCCCGGTGTTCTGGGCTGTGCTGCTGGCGAGCCGTGTAGACAGGCTCTGCTGGGGAGCTGTGTGAACAGGCTCTGATGGAGAGCCAGGCGGGCTGTGGTGCTGGGGGCCCCCGTGTGCTGTTCTGGGGTGCCTGGTTAGCTGGGCTGGGGAGCCCGGTGTGCTGGGCTGTGCTGCTGGGGAGCCGTGTGGAAAGGCTCTGCTTTGGAGCGGTTTGCACAGGCTCGGCTGGAGAGCAAGGCGCGCTGTGGGGCTGGGGGCCCCCGTTTGCTGTGCTGTGGACCACGGTGAGCTGGGCTGGGGAGCCCGGTGAGCTGGGCTGGGGAGCCCGCTGTGCTGGGCTGTGGTGCTGGGGAGCCGAGTGGACAGGCTCTGTTGGGGAGTGGTTTGAACAGGCTCTGCTGGAGAGCCAGGCTGGCTGTGGTGCTGGGGGCCCAGGTGTTCTGTGCTGCGGAGCACTGTGAGCTGGGCTGGGGAGCCCGGTGGGCTGGGCTATTCTGCTGGGGAGCCGTGTAGAAAGGCTCTGCTGGGTAGTGGTGTGAACAGGCTCAGCTGGGGAGTGGTTTCAACAGACTCTGCTGGAGAGCCAGGCGGGCTGTGGTGCTGGGGGGCCCCGTGTGCCTTGCTGGGGACCCTGGTGAGATCGGCTGGGGAGCGCGGTGTTCTGGGCTGTGCTGCTGGGAAGTCCTGTGGACAGGCTCTGCTCGGGAGCGGTGGTAACAGGCTCTGCTGGAGAGCCAGGCGGCCTGTGGTTCTGGGGGCCCCCGTGTCCAGTGCTGAGGAGACCGGTTTGCTGGGCTGGGGAGCCCAGTGTGCTTGGCTGTGGTGCTGGGGAGCCGTGTGGACAGGCTCTGCTAGAGATCCAGGCGGGCTGTGGTGCTGGGGGGCCCCTTGTGCTTTTCTGGGGGCCCCCGTGTGCTGTGCTGGGGAGCCCGGTGTGCTGGGCTGTGCTGCTGGTGAGCAGTGTGAACAGGCTCTGATGGACAGCCAGGCGTTCTGTGATGCTGGGGGCCCCCGTGTGCTTTGCTGTGGAGCCCGGTGAGCTGGGCCGGGGAGCCCGGTTTGCTGGGCCGGGGAGCCCGGTGTGCTGGGCTGGGGAGCCCGTTGAGCTGGGCTGGGGAGCCCAGTGTGCTGGGCTGTGGTGCTGGGGAGCCGTCTTGACAGGCTCTGCTGGGGAGCAGTGTGAACAGGCTGGGATGGACAGCCAGGCGTCCTGTGGTGCTGGGGTCCCCAGTGTGCTTTGCTGGAGACCCCGGTGAGCTGGGCCGGGGAGCCCGGTGTGCTGCGCTGTGCTGCTGGGGAGCCGTGTGGACAGGCTCTGCTTGGGAGCGGTTTGAACAGGCTCTGCTGGGGAGTGGAGTGAACAGGCTCTGATGGATAGCCAGGCGGGCTGTTGTGCTGGGAAGCCCCGTGTGCTGTGCTGGGGGGCCCCGTGTGCTGTGCTGGGGAGCCCGTTGAGCTGGGCTGGGGAGCCCGGTGTGTTGGGCTGTGGTGCTGGGGAGCCGTGTGGACAGACTCTGGTGGCGAATGTTTTGAACAGGCTCTGCTGGGGGCCCCCGTGCTCTGTGCTGGGGGCCATGGTGAGCTGGGCTGGGGAGTACGGTGTGCCTGGCTGTGGTGCTGGGGAGCTGTGTGGAAAGGCTCTTCTGGGGGGTGGTGTGAACAGGCTGTGCTGGAGAGCCAGGCGGGCTGTGGTGCCGGGGGGCCCCGTGTTCTGTGCTGGGGAGCCCTGTGTGCCTTGCTGGGGAGCCTGGTGAGATCGGCTGGGGAGCCCGGTGTTCTGGGCTGTGCTGCTGGGAAGTCCTTTTGACAGGCTCTGCTCGGGAGCGGTGTTAAAAGGCTCTGCTGGAGAGCCAGGCGGCCTGTGGTTCTGGGGGCCCCCGTGTCCAGTGCTGAGGAGACCGGTTAGCTGGGCTGGGGAGCCCAGTGTGCTTGGCTGTGGTGCTGGGGAGCCGTGTGGACAGGCTCTGCTGGAGATCCAGGCGGGCTGTGGTGCTGGGGGGCCCCTTGTGCTGTTCTGGGGGCCCCCGTGTGCTGTGCTGGGGAGCCCGGTGTGCTGGGCTGTGCTGCTGGTGAGCAGTGTGAACAGGCTCTGATGGACAGCCAGGCGTTCTGTGATGCTGGGGGCCCCCGTGTGCTTTGCTGGGGAGCCCGGTGAGCTGGGCCGGGGAGCCCGGTGTGCTGGGCTGGGGAGCCCGTTGAGCTGGGCTGGGGAGCCCAGTGTGCTGGGCTGTGGTGCTGGCGAGCCTTCTTGACAGGCTCTGCTGGGGAGCAGTGTGAACAGGTTGGGATGGACAGCCAGGCGTTCTGTGGTGCTGGGGTCCCCAGTGTGCTTTGCTGGAGACCCCGGTGAGCTGGGCCGGGGAGCCCGGTGTGCTGGGCTGTCCTGCTGGGGAGCCGTGTGGACAGGCTCTGCTGGGGAGCGGTTTGAACAGGCTCTGCTGGGGAGTGGAGTGAACAGGCTCTGATGGAGAGCCAGGCGGGCTGTTGTGCTGGGAAGCCCCGTGTGCTGTGCAGGGGGGCCCCGTGTGCTGTGCTGGGGAGCCCGTTGAGCTGGGCTGGGGAGCCCGGTGTGTTGGGCTGTGGTGCTGGGGAGCCGTGTGGACAGACTCTGGTGGCGAATGTTTTGAACAGGCTCTGCTGGGGGCCCCCGTGCTCTGTGCTGGGGGCCATGGTGAGCTGGGCTGGGGAGTACGGTGTGCCTGGCTGTGGTGCTGGGGAGCTGTGTGGAAAGGCTCTTCTGGGGGGTGGTTTGAACAGGCTGTGCTGGAGAGCCAGGCGGGCTGTGGTGCCGGGGGGCCCCGTGTTCTGTGCTGGGGAGCCCTGTGAGCTTGGCCGGGGAGTCCGGTGTGCTGGGCTGTAGTGCTGGGGAGCCGTGTGGACAGGCTCTGCTGGGGAGTGGTTTTAACAGGATCTGCTACAGAGCCAGGCGGGCTGTGGTTGTGGCGGGACTCGTGTGCTGTGCTGGGGAGCCCTTTGAACTTGGCTGGGGAGCCCGGTGTGCTGGGCAGTGGTGCTGGGGAGCCGTGTGGACAGGCTCTGCTGAGGAGCGGTGTGGACAGGCTCTGATGGAGAGCCAGGCGGGCTGTGGTGCTGGCGGGCCCCGTGTTCTGTGCTGGGGAGCCCGTTGAGCCTGGCTGGGGAGCCCGGTGTGCTGGGCTGTGGTGCATGGTAGCCGTGTCGACAGGCTCTGCTGCGGAGCGGTGTGAAAAGGCTCTGATGGAGAGCCAGGGGGGCTGTGGTGCTGGGGGTCCCCGTGTGCTGTGCTGGGGGGCCCGGTGAGCTGGGCTGGGGAGCCCGGTGAGCCTGGCTGTTGTGCTGGGGAGCCGTGTAGACGGGCTCTGCTGGGGAGCGTTGTGAACAGGCTCTAGTGGAGAGCCAGCCGGGCTGTGGTGCTGGGGGACCCCGTGTGCTATGCTGGGGAGCCCGTTGAGCTGGGCTGGGGAGCCCGGTGTGCTGATCTGTGGTGCTGGTGAGCCGTGTGGACAGGGTCAGCTGGGGAGCGGTTTGAACAGGCTCTGCTGGAGAGCCAGGCGGGCTGTGGTGCTGGGGGGCCCCGTGTTCTATGATGGGGAGGCCTGTGAACTGGGCTGTGCTGCTGGGGAGCTGTGTGGACATGCTCTGCTAGGGAGCGGTGTGAACAGGCTCTGATGGAGAGCCAGGCGGGCTGTGGTGCTTGGGGGCCCCGTGTGCTGTGCTGGGGAACCCGTTGAGCTGGGCTGGGGAGCCCGGTGTGCTGGGCTGAGCTGCTGGGGAGCTGTGTGGACAGGCTCTGCTGGTGAGCGGTGTGAACAGGCTCTGCTGGGGAGTAGTTTCAGCAAACTCTGCTGGAGAGCCAGGCGGGCTGTGGTGCTGGGGGGCCCCGTGTGCCTTGCTGGGGAGCCCGGTGAGATCGGCTGGGGAGCCCGGTGTGCTGTGCTGTGCTGCTGGGGAGCCCTGTGGACCGGCTCTACTGTGTAGCGGTGTTAACAGGCTCTGCTGGAGAGCCAGGCGGCCTGTGGTTCTGGGGGCCCCCGTGTCCAGTGCTGAGGAGACCGGTTAGCTGGGCTGGGGAGCCCAGTGTGCTGGGCTGTGCTGCTGGGGAGCCGTGTGGACAAGCTCTGCTGGAGAGCCAGGCGGGCTGTGGTGCTGGGGGCCCCCGTGTGCTGTGCTGCGGAGCACGGTGAGCTGGGCTGGGGAGCCCGCTGTGCTGGGCTGTGGTGCTGGGGAGCCGTGTGGACAGGCTCTGCTGGGGAGCGGTTTGAACAGGCCCTGCTGGAGAGACAGGCGGGCTGTGGTGCAGGGGAGCCCCGTGTTGTTTTTCTGAGCGGCCCCCGTGTGCTGTGCTGTAGAGCCTGGTGAGCTGGGCTGGGGAGCCTGGTGTTCTGGGCAGTGCTGCTGGGGAGCCGTGCATACTGGCTCTGCTGGGGAGCTGTGTGAACAGGCTCTGCTGGAGAGGCAGGCAGGCTGTGGTGCTGGGGGCCCCCGTGTGCTGTGCTGGGGAGCCCGGTTAGCTGGGCTGGGGAGCCCGGTGTGCAGGGCTGCGCTGCTGGGGAGCCGTACGGACAGTCTCTGCTAGGGAAAGGTTTGAACAGGCTCTGATGGAGAACCAGGCGGGCTGTGGTGCTGGGGGCCCCCGTGTGCTGCTGGGGTGCCGTGTGGACAGGCTCTGCTGGAGAGTGTTTTGAACAGGCTCTGCTGGAAAGCCAGGCGGGCTGTGTTGCTGGGGGCCCCCTTGTGCTGTGTTTGGGAGCCCGGTGAGCTGGGCTGGGGAGCCCGGTGTGCTCGGCTGTGGTGCTGGGTGGCCCTGTGTGCTGTGCTGCGGAGCCCGGTGATATCGGCTATTGAGCCCGGTCTGCTGGGCTGTGCTGCTGGGGAGCCGTGCATACTGGCTCTGCTGGGGAGCTGTGTGAACAGGCTCTGCTGGAGAGGCAGGCAGGCTGTGGTGCTGGGGGCCCCCGTGTGCTGTGCTGGGGAGCCCGGTTAGCTGGGCTGGGGAGCCCGGTGTGCAGGGCTGCGCTGCTGGGGAGCCGTACGGACAGGCTCTGCTAGGGAAAGGTTTGAACAGGCTCTGATGGAGAACCAGGCGGGCTGTGGTGCTGGGGGCCCCCGTGTGCTGCTGGGGTGCCGTGTGGACAGGCTCTGCTGGAGAGTGTTTTGAACAGGCTCTGCTGGAAAGCCAGGCGGGCTGTGTTGCTGGGGGCCCCCTTGTGCTGTGTTTGGGAGCCCGGTGAGCTGGGCTGGGGAGCCCGGTGTGCTCGGCTGTGGTGCTGGGTGGCGCTGTGTGCTGTGCTGCGGAGCCCGGTGATATCGGCTATGGAGCCCGGTCTGCTGGGCTGTGCTGCTGGGGAGCCGTGCATACTGGCTCTGCTGGGGAGCTGTGTGAAAAGGCTCTGCTGGAGAGGCAGGGAGGCTGTGGTGCTGGGGGCCCCCGTGTGCTGTGCTGGGGGGCCCGGTGAGCTGGGCTGGGGAGCCCGGTGAGCCTGGCTGTTGTGCTAGGGAGCCGTGTAGACGGGCTCTGCTGGGGAGCGTTGTGAACAGGCTCTAGTGGAGAGCCAGCCGGGCTGTGGTGCTGGGGGACCCCGTGTGCTATGCTGGGGAGCCCGTTGAGCTTGGCTGGGGAGCAAGGTGTGCAGATCTGAGGTGCTGGTTAGCCGTGTTGACACGGTCAGCTGGGGAGCGGTTTGAAAAGTCTCTGCTGGAGAGCCAGGCCGGCTGTGGTGCTGGGGGGCCCCGTGTGCTGTGCTGGGAAGCCCGGTGAGGTGGGCTGGGGAGCCCGGTGTGCTGGGCTGTGCTGCTGGGGAGCCGTGTTGACAGGCTCTGCTGGTTAGCGGTGAGAATAGGCTCTGCTGGGAGAGCCAGGCGGGCTGTGGTGCTGGGGGGCCCCGTGTTCTGTGATGGGGAGGCCTGTGAACTGGGCTGTGCTGCTGGGGAGCCGTGTGGACATGCGCTGCTATGGAGCGGTGTGAACAGGCTCTGCTGGGGAGCGGAGTGAACAGGCTCTGATGGAGAGCCAGGCAGGCTGTTGTGTTGGGGGGTCCGGTGTGCTGTGCTGGGGACCCCGTTGAGGAAGGCGGGGGAGCCCGGTGTTCTGGGCTGTGGTGCTGGGGAGCCGTGTAGACAGGCTCTGCTGCGGAGCGGTGTGAACAGGCTCTGATGGAGAGCCAGGCGGGCTGTGGTTCTGGGGGGCCCCTTGTGCTGTGCTGGGGGGCCCGGTGAGCTGCGCTGGGGAGCCCGGTGTGCTTGTCTGAGCTACTGGGGTGCCGTGTGGACAGGGTCTGCTGGGAAGCGGTGTTAACAGGCTGTGATGGAGAGCCGGGCGGGATGTGGTACATGGGGCCCCCGTGTGCTGTGCTCGGTAGCCCGGTGAGCTGGGCTGGGGAGCCCGGTGTGCTGGGCTGAGCTGCTGGGGTGCCGTGTGTACAGGGTCTGCTGGGAAGCGGTGTGAAAAGGCTCTGATGGAGAGCCAGTCGGGATGTGGTGCTGGGTGGCCCCGTGTGCTGTGCTCGGTGGCCCGGTGAGCTGGGCTGGGGAGCCCGGTGTGCTGGGCTGAGCTGCTGGGGTGCCGTGTGGACAGGCTCTGCTGGGGAGTGGTTTGAACAGGCTCTGCTCGAGAGCCAGGCGGGCTGTGGTGATGGGGGGCCCCTTGTGCAGTGCTGGAGAGCCCGGTGAGCTGGGCTGTGGTGCTGGGAAACCGTGTGGACAGGCTCTGCTGGGGAGCGGTGTGAAATGGATCTGATGGAGAGCCAGGCAGGCTGTGGCTCTGGGGGGCCCCGTGTGCTGTGCTGGGGAGACCGTTGAGCTGGGCTTCGAAGCCCGGTGTGTTGGGCTGTGGTGCTGGTGAGCCGTGTGGAAAGGCTCTGCTGGGGAGTGGTTTGAACAGGGTCTGCTGGATGGCCAGGCGGGCTGTGGTACTGGGGGCCCCTTTGTGCTGTGCTGGGGAGCCCGGTGAGCTGGGCTGAGGAGCCTGGTGTGCTGGGATGTGGTGCTGGGGAGCCGTGTGGACAGGCTCTGCTGGGGAGTGGTTTGAACAGACTCGGCTGGAGAGCCAGGCGGGCTGTGGTGCTGGGGGGCCCCGTGTGTTGTGCTGGGGAGCCCGGTGGGCTGGGCCGGGGAGCCCGGTGTGCTGGGCTGTGGTGATGGGGAGCCGTGTAGACAGGCTCTGCTGGGGAGCGGTGTGAACAGGCTTTGATGGAGAGCCAGGCGGGCTGTGATTGTGGGGGCCCCCATGTGCTGTGCTGGGGGGCCCGGTGAGGTGGGCTGGGGAGACCGGTGTGCTGGGCTCTGCTGCTGGGGAGCCGTGTGGAAAGGCTCCGCTGGCGAGTGGTTTGAACAGGCTCTGCTGGAGAGCCAGGCGGGCTGTGGTGCTGGGGGGCCCCGTGTGCTGTGCAGGGGAGCCCGGTGTGCTGGGCTGTGGTACTGGTAAGCGGTATGGAAAGGCACTACTGGGGAGCGGTGTGAACAGGCTCTGCTGGAGAGGCAGGCAGGCTGTGGTGCTGGGGGCCCCCGTGTGCTTTGCTGGGGAGCCCGGTGTTCTGGGTTGTGGTTCTGGGGAGCCGTGTAGACAGGCTCTGCTGGGGAGCGGTGTGAACAGCCTCTGCGTTAGAGCCAGGCGGGCTGTGGTGCTGGGGGCCGCCGTGTTCTGTGCTGGGAAGCCCGGTGAGCTGGGCTGGGGAGCAAGGTGTGCTGGGCAGTGCCGCTGGGGAACCGTGTAGACAGGCTGTGCTGGGGAGCGGTTTAAACACGCTCTGCCGGAGAGCCAGGCGGGCTGTGGTGCTGGGGGGCCCCGTGTGCTGTGCTGGGGAGCCTGGTGAGCTGGGCTGGGGAGCCAGGTGTGCTGGGCTGTGGTGCTGGGGAGCCGTGTTGACACGCTCTGCTGGGGAGCGGTGTGAATAGGCCCTGATGGAGTGCCAGGAGGGCTGTGGTGTTGGGGGCCCCCGTGTGCTGTGCTGGGGAGCCCAGTGAGCTGGGCTGGGGAGCCCAGTGAGCTGGGCTGGGGAGCCCGGTGTGCCGGGCTGTGCTGCTGGGGAGCCGTTTGGAAAGGCTCTGCTGGGGAGTGGTTTGAACAGGCTCTGCTGTAGAGCCAGGCGGGCTGTGGTGCAGGGGGGCCCCCGTGTGCTGTGCTGGGGAGCCCGGTGAGGTGGGCTGGGGAGCCCGGTGTGCTGGGCTGTGGTGCTGGGGAGCCGTGTTTTCAGGTTCTGCTGGGGAGCGGTGTGAAATGTCTCTGATGGAGTGCCCGGCGGGCTGTTGTGCTGGGGGGCCCCGTGTTCTGTGCTGGGGAGCCGGGTGAGCTGGGCTGCGGAGCCCGGTGTGCAGGGCTGTGGTGCTGGGGAGCCTTGTAAACAAGCTCTGCATGGGAGCCGTGTGGACAGGCTCTTCTGGGGAGCGGTCTGGACAGGCTCTGCTGGACAGCCAGGCGGGCTGTGATGCTGGGGTGCCCAGTGTGCTGTGCTGCGGGGCCCGTTGAGCTGGGCTGGGGAGCCCGGTGTGCTGGGCTTTTGTGCTGGGGAGCCGTGTGGACAGGCTCTGCTGGAGAGGCAGGCGGGCTGTGGTGCTGGGGGGCCCCGTGTGCTGTGCTGGGTAGCCCGGTGTGATGGGCTGTGGTGCTGAGGAGCCGTGTAGACGGGCTCTGCTGGGGAGCTGTATGAACAGGCTCTGATGGAGAGCAAGGCGGGCTGTGGTGCTGGGGGGCCCCGTGTGATGTGCTGGGGGGCCCGGTGAGTTGGGCTGGGGAGCCCGGTGTGCTGGGCTGAGCTGCTGGGGAGCCGTGTGTAGAGGGTCTGCTGTGAAGCGGTGTGAAAAGGCTCTGATGGAGAGCCAGGCGGGCTGTGGTGCTGGGGGGCCCCAGTGTGCTGTGCTCGGTAGCCCGGTTAGCTGGGCTGCGGGGCCCGGTGTGCTGGGCTGAGCTGCTGGGGTGCCGTGTCGACAGGGTCTGCTGGGAAGCGGTGTTAACAGGCTCTGATGGAGAGCCGGGCGGGCTGTGTTGCTGGGGGCCCCCGTGTGCTGTGCTCGGTAGCCCGGTGAGATGGGCTGGGGAGCCCGGAATGCTGGGCTGACCTGCTGGGGTGCCGTGTGGACAGGGTCTGCTGGGAAGCGGTGTGAAAAGGCTCTGATGGCGAGCCAGGCGGGCTGTGGTGCTGGGTGGCCCCGTGTGCTGTGCTCAGAAGCCCGGTGAGCTGGGCTGCGGACCCCTGTGTGCTGGGCTGAGCTGCTGGGGTGTCGTGTGAACAGCGTCTGCTGGGGAGCGGTGTCAACAGGCTCTGATGGAGAGCCAGGCGGGCTGTGCTGCGGTGTGCTTGGCTGCTGGGGAGCCGTGTAGACTGGCTCTTCTGGGGTGCTTTGTGAACAGGCTCTCATGGAGAGCCAGGCGGGGTGTGGTGCTGGGGGCCCCCGTGTGATGTCCCGGGGAGCCCGGTGAGCTGGGCTGGGGAGCCCGGTGTGCTTGGCTGTGGTGCTGGGGAACCTTGTGGACAGGCTCTGCTGGTGAGCGTTGTGAACAGGCTCTAATGGAGAGCCAGGCGGGCTGTGGTGCTGGGGGCTCCTGTGTGCTGTGATGGGGAGCCCGGTGAGCTGGGCTGGGGAGCCAGGTGTGCAGGGCTGTGGTGCTGGGGAGCCGTGTGGACAGGCTCTGCTGAGGAGCGGTGTGGACAGGCTCTGATGGAGAGCCAGGCGGGGTGTGGTGCTGGGGGGCCCCTTGTTCTGTGCTGAGGAGCCCGTTGAGCTGGGCTGGGGAGCCCGGTGTGCTGGGCTGTGGTGCTGGGGAGCCGTGTGGACAGGCTCTGCCTGGGAGTGGTTTGAACAGGCTCTGCCGGAGAGCCAGGCGGGCTGTGGTGCTGGGTGCACCCGTGTGCTGTGCTGGGGAGCCCGGGGTGCTGGGCTGGGGAACCCGTTGAGCTGGGCTATGGAGCCCGGTGATCTGTGCTGTCCTGCTGGGGAGCCGTGTGGAAAGGCTCTGCTGGGGAGTGGTTTGAACAAGCTCTGCTGGAGAGCCAGGCGGGCTGTGGTGCTGGTGAGCCGTGTGGACAGGCTCTGCTGGGGAGAGGTTTGAACAGGCTCTGATGGAGAACAAGGCGCGCTGTGTTACTGGGGGCCCCCCTGTGCTGTGCTGGGGAGCCCGGTGAGCTGGGCTGGGGAGCCCGGTGTGCTGAGCTGTGGTGCTGGATTGCCGTGTGGACAGGCTCTGCTGGGGAGTGGTGTGAACAGGCTCTGATGGAGAGCCAGGCTTGCTGTGGTGTTGGGGGCCCCCGTGTGCTGTGCTGGGGGCCCCCGTGTGCTGTGCTGCGGAGCCCGGTGACATCGGCTATGGAGCCCGGTCTGCTGGGCTGTGCTGCTGGGGAGCCGTGTGGACAGGCTCTGCTGGCGAGTGGTGTGAACAGGCTCTGATGGAGAGCCAGGCTTGCTGTGGTGTTGGGGGCCCCCGTGTGCTTTGCTGGGGAGCCCGGTGAAGTGGGCTCGGGAGCCCGGTGTGCTTGGCTGTTGTGCTGGGGAGCCTCGATTACAGGTTCTGCTGCGGAGCGGTGTGAACAGGCTCTGCTGGGGAGCGGAGTGAACAGGCTCTGATGGAGAGCCAGGCGGGCTGTGGTGTTGGGGGGTCCCGTGTGCTGTGCTGGGCAGCCCGTTGAGGAAGGCGGGGGAGCCCGGTGTTCTGGGCTGTGGTGCTGGGGAGTTGTGTGGACAGGCTCTGCTGGGGAGCTGTGTGAAATGGCTCTGATGGAGAGCCAGGTGGGCTGTGGTGCTGGGGGCCCCCGTGTGCTGAGCTCGGGAGCCCGTTGAGCTGGGCTGGGGAGCGCGGTGTTCTGATCTGTGGTGCTCGTGAGCCGTGTGGACAGGGTCAGCTGGGGAGCGGTTTCAACAGGCTCTGCTGGAGAGCCAGGCAGGCTTTGGTGCTGGGGGGCCGCGTGTGCTGTGCTGGGAAGCCCGGTGAGGTGGGCTGGGGAGCCCGGTGTGCTTGGCTATTGTGCAGGCCAACCGTATAGACAGGCTCTGCTGGGGGGCCCCGTGTGCTGTGCTGGGGAGCCCGGTGAGCTGTGCTGGGGAGCCCGGTGAGCTGGGCAGAGGAGCCCGGTGTGCTGGGCTGTGCTGCTTGGGAGCCGTGTGGACAGGCTCTGCATGGGAGTGGTGTGGACAGGCTCTGATGGAGAGCCAGGTGGGCTGTGGTGCTGGGGGGCCCATTGTTCTGTGCTGAGGAGCCCGTTGAGCTGGCCTGGGGAGCCCGGTGTGCTGAGCTGTTGTGCTGGGGAGCCGAGTGGACAGGCTCTGCTGGGGAGTTGTTTGAACAGGCTCTGCCGGAGAGCCAGGCGGGCTGTGGTACTGGGTGCCCCCGTGTGCTGTGCTGGGGAGCCCGGTGAGCTGGGCTGGGGAGCCCGGTGTGCTGGGCTGTGGTGCTGGGGAGCCGTGTGGACAGGCTCTACTGGGGAGCGTTGTGAAAAGGTTCTGATGGAAAGCCAGGCGGGCTGTGGTGCTGTGGGGCCCCGTGTGCTGTGCAGGTGAGCCCGGTGAGCTGTGCTGGGGGCCCCCTTGTGCTGTGCTTAGGAGCCCAGTGAGCTGGGCTGGGGAGCCCGTTGTGCTGGGATGTGCTGCTGGGGAGCCGTGTGGACAGGCTTTGCTGGGGAGCGGTTTGAAAATGCTCTGCTGGAGAGCCAGGCGGGCTGAGGTGCTGGGGGCTCCCGTGTGCTGTGCTGGGGAGCCCGGTGCGCTGGGCTTTGGTGCTGGGGAGCCGTGTAGACAGGCTCTGCTGGGGAGCGGTGTGAAGAGGCTCTGATTGAGAGCCAGGCGGGCTGTGGTGCTGGGGGCCCCCGTGTGCTGTGCTGGGGATCCCGGTGTGCTGGGCTGTGGTGCTGGGGAGCCGTGTAGAAGGGCTCTGCTGCGGAGCGGTGTGAACAGGCTCTGATGGAGAGCCAGGCGGGCTGTGGTGCTGGGGGCCCCCGTGTGCTATGCTGGGGGGCCCGGTGAGCTGGGCAGGGGATCCCGGTGTGCTGTGCTGTGGTGCTGGGGAGCTTTGTAGAAAGGCTTTTCTGGGGAGTGGTGTGAACAGGCTCTGCTGGAGAGCCAGTCGGGCTGTGGTGCTTGGTGCTCCCGTGCGCTCTGCTGGGGAGCCCGGTGAGCTGGGCTGTTCTGCTGGGGAGCCGTGTGGACAGGCTCTTCTGCTGAATGGTTTGAACAGGCTCTTCTGGAGAGCCAGGCGGGCTGTGGTGCTGGGGGCCCCCGTGTGATGTCGCGGGGTGCCCGGTGAGCTGGGCTGGGGAACCCGGTGTGCTGGGCTGTGCTGCTGGGGAGCAATGTGTGGACAGTCTCTGCTGGGGAGTGGTTTGATAAGGCTCTGATTGAGAGCCAGGCGGGCTGTGGTGCTGGGGGCCCCCGTGTGATGTCCCGGGGAGCCCGGTGAGATGTGCTGGGGAGCCCGGTGTGCTGGGCTGTGGTGCTCGGGAGCCGTGTAGACAGGCTCTGCTGG